>VUQH01059285.1:0-12890 GCA_015106775.1 Etroplus canarensis | reverse complement strand
GAACCCCTAAAGTGTACCAATTGATGATGAACAACGCATTCTATATGCCAACAGAAACACAACAGGGAATAAAATCAGGCCACTACAAATATTGTACATCCTTGCTCTTAAAATGAAAAAGACATAAAATTTTGTTATCCTCAAACAATGTTGTTTGGCTTTGCACCAGCTGATGCAAAAAATTCTTTCAACAGATAATCAGCTTAACACTGACAATTTTATTTTACTGCGTGGACTTACATTACAATGTACCAACTATGCAGGAAGTGGACTTCAAGTTGACTTGAAAATACACTGCTTAAAAAATTAAAGGAGCGCTTTAACACATCAGATCTCAATGGAAAAATGCTGGATATCTGTGATGATAAGGACTGGGTAATGTGCTAGGAATGAAAGGATGCCACATCATTTGATGAAAATGAAAATTAAAATGATCAACCTACAGAGGGCTGAATTCAAAGGCACCCTGAAAATCAAAGTGAAAAAATGCTCTTAATGAAACAACGGTTGGTGTCCTGGGGGATCTCCTCACAGATCTGGATCAGGGCATCACTGAGCTCCTGGACAGAGTGAGGTGCAACCTGGTGACCTCAGATGAACCATCACTGAACCACTACCTAACTAGTTTTGCTGAATGATGTTACAGGCAGCATAACCTTCTCTACAGCTTCTCCAGACCATTTTACTTCTGTCACACATGCTCAGGGTGATTCTGCTCTCACCTGTAAAAAGTGCAAGGCGCCAGTGGCAGACCTCCCAATTCTGGTATTCTATGGCAAATGCAAGTTGAGCTCCATGGTGCCAGGCAGTGAGCACAGGGCCCACTAGAGGACGTCAGGCCTCAGACCACCCTAATAAAGTCTGTTTCTGATAGTTTGTTCAGAGACATTCACACCAGTGCCCTGCTGGAGGTCATTTTGTAGGGCTCTCAAGGTGCTTATCCTGTTCCTCCTTGCAAAAAGGACCAGATGAAACTGATTAACAACCCCTTCTGCTACTTAACGGACCAGATCAATATCCCAGAAGTGTAACTGAATTGATGCTATAGTCTGATTAAAAAGTGTTCCTTCAATTTTTTTGAGCAGTGTAGTATAAAAGGAATGACTACTCATCTGTGTGCCCACATCTGCCAACTTAATGCCATCAATCTCCTGGCTGTTCACACTTAATATATATATAGATAATTACATCTACAGCTATATCCACATTTTTTTTTTACGTTACAACCACAAACGTAAATGTATTTTATTGGGATTTTATGCAATAGACCAACACACAGTAGTGCCGAACTGTGGAGCGTAAAGAAAATGATTCATGATTTTCACATTTTTTTACAAATAAAACTTTAAAAAAGTGTGACATGCATATTTATTGTGGCTCAATCCATTTTTCTATCAGCTCTGAACAGTTTCCCTGTCCATGCTAAAGAAAAACATCCCCAAAGCATGATGCTGCTACCACTATGTTTCACAATGTTGATGGTGTGTTCAGAGTGTTAGTTTTCGGCAACACATACCGTTTTGCATTTAGTCCAAAATGTTCAATTTTGGTCTCATCTGCTGTATCTCCCACCGGGGTTTGTGGCAGACTAAACAGGATTTCTTACGGCTTTCTTTCCACAATGGCTTTCTTCTTGCCACTCACCCATAAAGGCCAGATTTGCGGAGTGCCCAACTAATAGTTGGCCTGCAGACAGATTCTCCCACTTGAGCTGTCGATCTCTGCAGCTCCACCAAAGTTACCTCTTGGCTGCTTCTCTGATTAATGCTCTCCTTGCCTGGCCTGTTAGTTTAGGTGGACGGTCATGTCTTGGTAGGTTTGCAGTTGTGCCATACTCTTTCCATTTTTGGATGATGATTGATAGTACTCTGTGAGATGGTCAAAGCTTTAAACTTCTCCACAACTTAATCCCTGTCCTGCCTGATGTGTTCCTTAGGCTTCAAGATGCCGTTTGTTCACTAATGTTAACAAACCTCTGAGGCCTTCACAGAACAGCTGTATTTATACCGAGATTAAATTACACAGGTGACTTCTGAAGGCAATTGGTTGCACTGGATTTTATTTAGGGGTATCACAATAAAGGGAGCTGAATACATATGCCCCTATATGTGATAATTATGGCCAGACAAATGTCTTCTTATGGCAGATTTTGAATAACAGCAAAGGTATGTGCTGGATGATCAGGGACACACTACAGCACAGAAATGACAAATATATGCTTACAGTCATTTAAAAACAGTGTTATCATTACATAGTTTTCCATCAGAGAGAACTTAAAAAATTATTTTACAGTTGCAAAAAGATGTTCAGTACACCTCTTGGTCACAACTCTTTGCAAATAATAGGCATGTTTATAGTTATGGCTTATATCATTTTCATACAATATTTTCACATTATATGCCTAAATATCAGTATTTGTATCGACCTTAAATGCCGTAAGATATTAAAAAATTTTCAGTTTTTTTACACTTTCATATAATATTGAAGAATACACGCTTTTAAACATTCATTAAGAATTTTCAACAAAACTTTTTGTGTCTGGTTTTCTAATGACAGTATAACACAGGAACAAAAAGCACAGTTGAAGGAAAAGAAAGTTGTCTTGTATTCTGTATGTGTGTTTGTAGATTCAAACATCATTGTTAGGTATTTTCAGCTAGTTAGTTTCAATATACAACCACAATTTAAAAGTGATCAGGTCACTTTTTTTTTTTAATGCGGTTGTACCACAACAGAATGAGCTATAAAAAACGTATTCATCCAGCAAGGACCAAGAGCTGATCTGTTTGATAAGCTCTGGTCATATGTGCATGTGTGTACAATATTTATTATAATTATATGCTATCACAGCACAAAAGTGAAGAAAAACAAGTAGTTATGAGCGTAAAAGGTAACATTGCAGGTTGTGTGTATTGTATACAGTGTGTATAGGGCTTCTGTATGTCTTTATGTTGCACATTAATACAGACTTAGAAATGATTTTGGTTTTCTCTTGGAGAAAGCCAGAATCCTGAAATGCAATGCAAAAATTGCTGGAGCATTCAGTATTTGGCTATCTAACTTACAGAGTGTTACATAGCCAATTTCATGGGTAGGGTAAAGTTTTAAATCAGTCAGTTTTGAGTAGAAACTAAGTTCACGAAGTTCGCACTTTCTATTTGAGTAAATTGGCCTGTAACGTGCTTCTCTGTCTCTGCGCTCTCAGCCTTTGGGGAGCTGCAGTGTATAAACCTAGGCTGTGTTTGCTATTTAAAGTACAGTGCACTACATTCACAGTATTGACTGAGGAAATGGTGCTAGGGTGTCCATCTGTTCACACAGATGTGCAGATGCTCCTCATGTAATGTAACCTAGTTGGACAAGGTTTTCAACATTGCTGTTTCTAAACTTATCCATCCATTCTGGCTGACTCTACTTTGAAGACAGCATCCATGGTCTGAATTCTGAATGCTTCACAATTTAGTACATCCAAATATTTTTAACATTTAAAACGAAACTGCAGAAACCTGTCATCTGCAATTGTGACCTAATTTTTATAACTTCAAATTCATTGTAAGATTTTAAAAAGTATACTGCATATTTGTTTAAATTTGTATTACACTGTTGTTTCCATGGTAACCTGACCAGTAGTGCTGTGACCAACATTGCACTTGCTGAATGAACATGTCTGTTTTATTTATAAAAGAAAAGAAACCCCAGTATAGAGGCACACAATGAAAAACTGAGAACCTGATGTCAATCCAGCCTTTTGTTGCAGTGAACAGCTCCTGAAGAAAAGTGTCATGTGGTAAAAACACACCTGGACTCAATAAACACCCCCGGTTATAAAAGCCAATAAAAAAAATTGGTATTTAGCTTCAACATGATAAATGGACAATTTAGGCACTTTATTTGTATTCTGCATTTATTTAATATAAAAGGCTAGTTACTATTTTATGCAGCCCATGTGCCTTGTAAATGAATGAAATATTACAAATTTAAACAGGATTACATTTTGCATGTGCTAAATTGTAAATTGTTAGGCCTATAGTGCATAAAAGTCACTAATGCTCTGCTGCCTCAATAACTGCAAACCTCCTCTGGCATTAACATCAGCAGAAACGGAGTGTGCTGGGAGCTTCATAACATGAGTTTCCATGGCTGAGCAGCTGCATGCAAGCCTTATATCATGCATGTAAAGCACGCAGCCACTGGACACTGGAGCAATGGCAATGTGTTCTGTGGAGTGATATATAACTGGTTCTGATGATTGTGCCTGGGTTTGGTGAATGCCAGGAGAATATTACCTGCCTGACTACGTTGTGCCAACTGCAACATTTGGTGGATGAGAGATGATGCTATTGGGTTTTTTTTTTCTAGGGTTGGCCTGAACCCTTTAATTCTAGTAAAGGGAACTCTTAATGCAACAATTATATACCTCAAACTGTGTGGGAACAATTCAGAGAAGGCCCTTTTCTGTTCCAGCAGGACTGTGCTGCAGAACACAAAGGAAGGTCCATAAAAGCATGGTTGGATCAGTTTGGTGTGGAAGAACTTAGCTAGCCCACAAAGAGCTCTGACCTCAATCCCATCAAGTACCTTTGGGATGAACTAGAAGGGAGACTGCCAGCTAGGCCCTCTCATCCAACATCAGTATCTGATCTCACAAATGTTTTTTTGGATGACTGGGTAAACACAATACAACTGGTTCTTAAAGTATGATAGCTTTAATAATGCTAGCTAGGGTCAGTGTCACAAGTGAAGTTACAGTAATTACATTAATGCTATTAGCTTTGCAGTAACAAGTAGTGCAAAGTGATACAATATGTACTTTAAAAACCGCACAGTCAGTCATGATAATGGGATATATTATGTTAGTGCAGCAGCTAAAGGTACCATAAAGCAGCTGCCTTTGGTCAAAATAAGATGGGGCCAGCTTGGGTGCTCACAATCATAGCGTGTATATATACTGTATAAAGAGGATATAGGCATCATGACATCCCCCAATGCTTTGTGAAGTTCTGTTTTCGTCTTGAGCTTTCTGGCATCATGTTGTTTTGTTAAAGTGGATGTGACGAACCTGACTGAAAAAATGAGGAACACCGCACGCTCATATACTAGTGACTTGCCTGCCCATAAGCTTACTCCTCTTTATCATCTGTTTTACGCTATATGGAACCACAATTTACAAAATGAACACAATTTTGTATTGAATAATACTTGAAACTAGGAATTGATACCATGAACCAATCAGGAACGTGTTTACTGAGTTTATAAAATAAATGAACCGAAGGGTAATTTTTAAAGACGCCTGTCCAATCAGACTTTTTTGCAACCCCCTGCTGGCCATTAGAAAGAATACACTTTGTCTACGGGACTTCCACATTAGCATCACCTTTAAGACCCAAAGGCCATGTCCATCTCTTCTATATTTCAAATAATTTGCTAAACACTAACCAGAACCAGTGATAATTACAAACCATTCAGCACACAATGTGTGTTATGCATCTATCTAGTTCATGAGATTATGACAAGTAGCTTAGTACTTTGTCACACCCTGCGGTATTTCACACTATCTATAGCACCATTTTATTTTAACAACGTTCCACTGCAGCACTGCTCTCTTGCCAGTATGGGTTTCTCCCCTCCTGTGCTCCCAGCATTGTCATTAATCAATTCGTACCTCCTTTCCCAGAGCGCCCAGGCACTGTGGTAGCAGTAACGACCTTGGGGACCTGTTGGCGCCACTCCACAGTGTCAGCCCCCCACCTTCTGTGAGAACAAATGTATCATCTCCTATAGAGATCCAAACTCATTGTGTAAGAAAAAAAACAGTGCAAGTATTTATGTACTTTATTCCGTTGTTATGTATGAATGCAGAAGGCATCATGTACTTTGTAAAATAACAAAGAAAAAACCCTGGTAACAAGTGTCAGGGGAAAAGAGCTATAGTTGGTTGCTAGGTCCAGACCAAAACATCCTGCTAGCTGAGATATGGTGGCTAATGTGTCTGACCCTGAAAGCACTGCCATCAGAGCAGTCCTCCCTAATAATAAGAGCTTTTATCGGCTACATATTAGTTAAAAATAACACAGGGCAAGATCAGAAGCGATTATTGATAATCCTCTTAAAAACATTCCAGTCATAACATATTAAAGTAGCTCTCATTTAGCATATACAGCGTATACAGTATTTAGAAGCTACCGTCGCACTCTGGTGAGGCCTGGAAACCAAGAGCATAATTGGTAGTAAATATTTACTCCAGTCTGGTGTCTGCAGCATACGCCACATCTGAGCTTACACTCTGTCAGCTCTATTGAGTCTCATTTATTCTGTGTGTTCACACAGCCATGTGTGTCACACACATGCACACAGTCACAGTTAATATTTTCCAAAGAGCCAGTAGGATTTTTTAATCATTTCAGATCCACAGATTTACATTCTGCACAGATACTTTACACACATAAGTTTCTGCACCAAATCTGTTAACAATTGGCAGGCTAGGCGACACCGCCTGCCACGGAATATACACCCATGGAGCCATACGCATTCCCGAAAATCCATGGGCAACACATGTGCCAGTGCCTGTTTGAGGACCATCTTGCCAGAAATCATTTTGCTAGAGGTCCATCATCTACAACATGTGTGTCTCTCTGTGTGTTTGTCTGGGCAAGGGAGAAATTTCCCTCAGAGTCTCATCATGTCCTCTCAGCCCCTTACACCTTCCAACTTGACACTGCAGCATCCATCTCTCTCCCATCCTGACACCACTGGGATGTACCTCCTCCCCTCTTTAAATTATTCGGAGGCAGGGCAATTATGGCCTGGAATCAGAGCCGCCCATAGTGTGAGTAATGCATGGCAGCTGGGCTAAAAGTGACAAAATGGGTTTGTGACACTTCTCATTATCCCACAGCATTTGGTGATTACCACTGCTGTGCTATGAACAGGTAAAAGACATGTAGAGGGAGAGAGAGAGAGAGAGAGAGAGAGAGAGAAAGAGAGAGAGACAATAAGAAGGAATTGTTTATGTAAGGGTGTTACCAGGATTTTTTAAATGGGGTGGAACAAGGGGTTCCACCAACCACTCAAAAAATTTGATCAGAAATTAAAACAATGGAAAAAAGCACTTGAAAACCAGCTGAAAATTCAATGAGTTATGAGGATTTTCATGTGCACGTGCCTCCTACCTCCATAAACTAACATGAGGAGTGATTCCCAAAAAGCTATTAGCCAAAAACTTGGCATATCTTGCCATGGTGTGTAGTGTGCCTTTAAAAAGTTTGAGGAAAATAGACAAGTGGAGAACAAAAGACAACGGGGCAGGCCTAAAAAACTGTCTACAGCAGATGAACAGTATTTGAAAGTCATGTAATAAAAAAATAGGGAAAAGCCATCAAAGACCTGACACAGGACCTGAGAGATGCATCTGGCCCCTCAGTTGATCCATTTACTGTTCACTGAAGCCTCATCAGAAATGGTCTGATTGGAAAGGTGGCTGTCAAGTAACCATTATTAAGGAGGGGAAACCGCAAGAAAAGGCTGAGGGATGCCAGATTACACAAGCGGTGGAATGAAAATCAGTGGCAACAGGTCTGATGGATAGGATTGCCCTAGCAGAGAATGGAACAAAATGCAGCCAACATTCAAAGAAGAGCTTTGGAATGTCCTTCAAGAAGTGAAGAGAACTACTCCTGAAGAAATTACAAGAAAGCTTGCCTTGGAGAGTTCAGCCTATGTTGAAGAATAAAGACGGTTATACCAAATATTGACTTTCAAGCTTGTTAGAATTGGAAAAACTCTGTTTTTGCCTTATGTGCTGTATTTTCATTTATGTTAGCACATGTTTCAATTTTCTTAGCAAAATATAAAGAAAAGAGGGGTGGCTCAAGACCTCAGTATAGTACTGTAGCTGTCTTTTGCAGAAAAAGGGGAGCCCAACTTTCTTATTCCCCCTGTAATTTCTTTCAACAACTGCATTGACATGAAAACACAAGTTTGGCAACAGGAGGCCAATTAAATTTCAGGGGGACCCAGTGCTACAAACTACCCTTGTCTGTATCAATCAAGGAGCCAGTCAGCACCATGACAAATGGCATTTTTTGCCAACTTTTGGGGACACTGTGAGGATGAAAATGTAACATATAGAGTTAAACTAATGACCCCAGATTATTGTATAGGAGGCAACTAATTTTAGTGGATGAATATAAGCTGGGCCTGCATTCTCTGAATAATTTCTAAGATAATTATGGTATTTATCAATCTGGATTCATTATGACTAGAGGCAGGAGGTGGGTAAGCAGAGGAAAAGCAACTCCAGACTCTGTTGAAAGTTCAAGGATCTACATACCAAAATCTTTAGAGCTCACGCTATATTGCATTTGATTTTGGCACAGAAATGGGAGACATGCTGAAATTGTTTGGCAGTAGTCTTTTATTTAAAAGAGCTATTACTGTCATACACAACATTATACGTGTCCCTACAGCAAGAATTAAATTAGAATGTGGTTTTAGTTGTTAGTTTTCCTGTTGCATTTACTACCAAAAAAAAAAAGTCCATGCAAAAACCACATCCTTTCTGATTCTAAGCCTCAGCAGCTGCCCTAATTCAGCAAACATCTCAGCAAAAGTCAAAAGCTATAAACAAAATGATGACTACTGGTCACATTATGGGAAGATAACCCCTTTAACTGACCATAAATTTGTTTTGGGAAGTTTCATATTCAATAAAAGTGACTACACAGATGAAAATTGAGTTCTATGTGGAAACATAACAGCTGAGTCAGAAGTCATCTGGGAATCTGATTTTAAAGAGCACTACAACCAACTGGACTGCCTCCCCTGAAAATATGTGCCTAATCTTTATGTCACGTTATCCAAGCCTGGAAATAACAGACAAATGAAAAATCCTGTGGGAATGAACAAACCCACCTCATTCAAATGAATTCACATCATTACAGGCACTGACAATGCAATTTATGAGTCCACAAAGCTTTTCTTCTGCTAGGGGGAGTTATTTAACATCAGCACTAACACAAAGACTGGGATTAAAGAGAGACCTGGCTCTCAGAGGAAGACCGCCCATTGGAGAGGGGGTGTTCTTGCACGGAATCCCCATTTTTCAGACCCAGACAGACAGATACCTACACTCCTTTGGGATCTGCACAGAGCAGAGAAGATCTATCCCCCAAAATATCCTTTCATTACCATGAGAAGGTTGGGGAGGGGGGAGGGGAGGGGGGAAGGGGAGGGGGGCGGCAGCACTGGAGAAACAAGTGATAAGCACCGCTGCGGGAGAACAAAAAGCTACTTGATTCTGAGGGAGGAAAAGAGAGAGGGAGAGGAGGGACCAGAAGGGATAAGTGAATGGCTCATGCTGTGACGATGAGGAGCCTGCATCTGCTGCTCTGCAGAGATTGAGCAGACGTGTCTGCTTCGTGCAGACGCAGACTATAAAATGTTTCTCTTTAAAAGAGTCTTTCAATAAGCAATATGATAACTGTGTCTTTTGGTTTGTGTCCTGTTTCCATTCTGTCTGCGTGGGGAGCTAAATTTTACTGTTGCACAGTTCCAGTTGCCATAGCAAATCTGCTCCTTTACAGGAGTCGTTATATCTTCAGGAATAACAGCCAACTAAACCTCTTTAGCACACACCTGGCAACAAACATACAGAAAACCAAACTAGTCTTTTTGCGGCATAATCCAGAATCACAGATGATGTGCAGTGACTGCTGGATCAAACAACAGGCTTCCTTATAGGAGGAACTGGAAGAGGAAGCACACCAATTATGTTCCCCAAACCTCCAACTAACATTTTTTCAATCCTCTTTCGTAGGATCACGGCCCCTGCAGAGCACATTATGAGCAGCACTTTGTTGATTAAGATTGTGTAACCCTGTTGTTTGGCCTGAATTCTATAGAAATATGAGTCATTCATTGAGGCCTTGGGCACCATAGTGAGCCTCATTGTCCTTATTCCTAAGCAGGCTTGTTGCACAAATGAGCAAACTCACGCACACAGACAGACCATACGGAGCGCAAATAACTGGCCTAAGTCAAAGGCCTCTTGGAGAGCTTGTTTCCGTCTTGGTAAGAGGAAGTGCAACATTCAGTCCTCACACTGCTGACAAAAGCTTGGTGAGATAGGCCAGTATGCTGGCTGCCCTGTTTTTAATAACTTTTGACAGAGGCATGACACGCTGTCAGAAATCATGGACGTACACACGAAACCTGGGAAGAAGGGGGAGGATGGAGGTGATGACATAATGGATCTCACTAAATCTCAGGAATAGACAAACATTTTTGACCAACAGGCCACAGGGGTAACAGATAGGTCACCCCTAGCTAATACCAATAGCAATTAGGTGAGAAGGAAAACTGTAGCGGAAGAAGTTTAGTCATTTTTTGGAAATAATTTTCATACCTAAATTTCAAAACTTTCCAATGTATTTTTTTTAAGTTACAAATAAAATCTTGCCAACACTCCAAAGCAGGTGAAAATCTAAACTGTACAGACCATGGCCTGTTTTTCATGGGGGAAAAGAAATTTGAAGGTCACAGAACTGGAAGGGACTGCAGCAGTATGCAAAGTATGAATACAATAAATAAGGGGGAAATGCTCAGATAAACATTAAAAGGGCAAAAATGCCCTTTAAACAAGAAAAATGTCTTTGCTATTATGGAAGAACTTCAAATATTCATACAAAATGACAAGGTGTCATTAATTTTCCTGACTCAAATAAACTCTTTGAAAGTTTAAGATTCTCGGCAACGGACACATACAATCTGGGTCATGCTACTAATAAAAGCTACTGTATTTGCACATAGTTCCTTTTGTGTATAGGACTGCATGTGTGCGCCTGTGTTTATGTGTGTGTTTCTGCGGCGTAAGCACATGCTGTCCTCCATCTGCTGTTTGATAGAGACTGTTTCCTTTCCTGTGTAGCCAGCCAACCAGCCAGCCTTCCTGTACCGCTCTGCTCCAGAGGGGAAATGGGAGCAGGACCACCACACACACTCCTGACAAACACGCTGGATAAGATATGTACACATGCAGGCACAGCTGGAAGGACAATGACGACTTAACCATACACTGCGACACAAACACGCACGCAGAGAGTCTCTGCTTTCTCTTTCTCTCTCTCTCTCTACTGCCTTCTGTCTGGGACCTCAGGCTTGTCTTCTTTTCTTCCATTGACTGTATACTCCTTTTGTCCTTATTTTTATAATGGTTACACACCTCTACACATTAAACAGCCTGGTGGAGACTGAAAAATTTCAAGTCTACAAAAATAAAGGGGATTTGTTAAATGTAGGAAAAGCCATAAGCATGGGTGTTAAGGCGGTTTTGCAGCTGTAAAGTCTGTAAACGTTTGATTAATTCAGTGAAAATAGTCACTGAGCACTGGCCAAAATAATAGGGATAAAGGGTGTAATTATACAATTCAACAAAATCAGACCATGTACCTACTGCACACGTGACCTAAGTTGATAGAGTGTGGAAAGTGTCTTCATCTGAAAGTAACAACCTGATAAGTGGCCATTTTTAACTTCTTCATTAAGAGATTTTTTGTGTATCTGTATAATTTTTCTTTCGACTGCTCTCTTTATGAGATCACCATCTCATCCTATCCCTTGCATGTCCTCCTTCACATCCATGAACCTTCTCTGTGGATTTCCTTATCTGCAACATCATTTGTACAGAATATCCACTATCCCTCCTCTGCATATATCTAAACTACCTCAACCTTGCCTCTCATATTTTGTCTCCAAACTACTCAACCTGAGCTGTCCTCTGATGTAATCATTTCTAACTCTGTCCATCCTGGTTGGAAAAGTCAGAATCTTCAACTCTGCCACCTCCAGCTCCACCTCCAGTGCTTTCTCATCTCTACTCATGCCACCCTGATTGCACACTTTTCTTTGCCTCTCTTGTGTATTGTCCATTGCTTTGGATGGTTGACTCCACTTATTTAATCTCGTCCACCCTCACTACCTCTACTCCTTGCATCCTAACATTCCACCTTACTCATTCATACTCATGTATTCTGTCTTGCTTCTACTAACCATCATTCTTTGTTCATTCCTCCACCTCACCAGTCTCTCCTCCATCTGCTCCCTACTCTCACTACAGATCGCAATGTCATCTGCAAACGTTACAGTCCACAGAGACTATGGCCTGACCTCATCTGTCAGTCCTAACGCACAAATTACCATTGTCCTCTTAAATGTCCTGCACCACCCTCATATGCTTCTTTGCCACTCCTGACTTCCTTACACGATACCAGAGTTCCTCTCTAGGCACCCCATCTTATCTTCTTCTTCTTCTTTTGGCTGCTCCCGTTAGGGGTCACCACAGCGGGTCATCTGCCTCCATCTCACCCTATCCCTTGCACCCTCTTCCCTCACACCAGCCCTCTGCATGTCCTCCTTCACTACATCCATGAATCTTCTCTGTGGTCTTCCTCTTCTCCTCCTGCCTGTCAGCTCCATCCTCAACATCCTTTGTCCAACATATCCACTATCCCTCCTCTGCACTGTAAAAAAAAAAAACGTAAAAAAACGGTAAATGACTGGCAGCTACGGCTGCCAAACAAAAACCGTAAAATTAAAGTAAAATATCCTAATTCAAATCAAGTGCAAATACATTACATTTACAGAAATTTTCATTAAGAGTTCTGCAGAAAAATACCATTATTTTACGGATTTTTCCTAAATTACCACAATCAAACACCTTCAATGAAATGACAATGTAAAGAGTTCTGCAGAAAAATACCATTATTTTACGGATTTTTCCTAAATTACCACGATCAAACACCTTCAATGAAGTGACAATGTAAAGAGTTCTGCAGAAAAATACCATTATTTTACAGATTTTTAAACTAAATTATTACCATTAAATACCTTCAATA
>VUQH01059284.1:0-17760 GCA_015106775.1 Etroplus canarensis | reverse complement strand
TCTCCCTTTACCAGTCATAGTCCCTACATTTAAAGTCCCTACTCGCACCTCCACCCTCCTACTCTTCCTTCTCTCTCTCTGCCTCCTAACACGCTTTCCCCCTCTCCCCCTCCTTGGTCTTCGGCCAACAGTAGCATAGTTTCCACCGGCACCCTGTTGGCTAACGGCACCGGAGGCGGTTGTTGTTAACCCGGGCCGCGACCGATCTGGTATGGAAGTCGTGTTATGAATCCGCATATTTGATTTGGCAAAGTTTTTTATGCCGGATGCCCTTCCTGACACAACCCTCACCATTTACCCATCCTTGGGACCGGCACTAGAACTACACTGGCTTGTGGGCCCCTGTGGCTGGTTTCTTAATTTAAATTGTCCATGTGCTCATTAAATCACACCTATATACTTCTTCTTCTTCTTTCAGCTACTCCCATTAGGGTTCGCCACAGCGGACCATGTATTATGAATCCACATTTGGATTTGGCAAAAATTTTATGTTGGATGCCCTTCCACCCCATTTACCAAGTCTTGGGACCGCCACTAGGAGTGCACTTGCGTGTGGCCCCTCTTTGTGCTGGGTTTAAATTACACCTGTGTAATTAAGCTTTAAATGTAACAGATTTTCCAGGACACACTAAAACAAATTGTATCATGAAGAAACTCATTCCTATGAAGGACAATGAAGCTGTAAACCTGTGAGTGAATCCAGGGGAGGAGGAGGAGTTGAGAGAGAAGGTATTCACTGAAATGGAAAGTGAAAGTGAACCTAGAGCCAGAGAGACAGCAGTCAACACAATCATCATCTTCATTTGCGACAAGAGGCCGCTCAGGTGAGTCTGGCCACTGCCAGTTTTAGTGTTTTATTTGACAAATTAAAAGCTTACTTTAAAATGAGTAACTAATTGCATTGTTTCATATAGGAAATCAAACCCTGCTGGTTTCACAGTTTTAATCAGAAGGGGTTTTATGTTCACTCTGTCTAATGGTTTTATGTTCACCCTGCAGTTGTTTATAAAGGGGCTTCTTCGAGCTCTGTTACATGTTAAACCTTTTGGCTGCTCCCTTGTGTTCTCCACCAAGGGGGTCACCACAAGGATTAATCCGCATTGGTAATTTGGCAGCGGTTTTACGCTGGATGCCCTTCCTGACACAACCCTCCATGGTGAGAGGGGCTTGAGTCAAGTGTGTTAAATTCATTGAGAATAAAAAAGTTTAAACAAACAAACAAACAGACAAACAGAAAACTCTACTTAAACAATGATGTTGGACAAATACTTTTGTGTTATTAAATCTTGTAATGGAATACTATAAAACATGGCTGTCAAAGAGATGACCAGCAGGCTACAACTGGCTTAATTGGTCCACCTGGACAG
This sequence comes from Etroplus canarensis, assembly GCA_015106775.1. Taxonomy (NCBI): domain Eukaryota; kingdom Metazoa; phylum Chordata; class Actinopteri; order Cichliformes; family Cichlidae; genus Etroplus; species Etroplus canarensis. Next base: position 16,393 of record VUQH01059284.1, on the reverse strand, counting down.
CTTCAGTACATGTAGGAAATTCAAAGAAAGAGGACATAAATTTTGGACCTTTAACTGTATTTTCGTCATTTTAAAATAGAATAGAATAGAATAGTCTTTATTGTCATTGCAAGACACAAGTGTACAGTGCAACGAAATATAGGATTCACTCTGTAAAGCTTGTTCTATCTGCACCAGTCCACCAGGTTCTGTATCTCTGCTCTGTAGGCTGATTTGTCGTTGTTGGTGATCAGCCACAGTTTTGTAGTCTGCTCATTTCAGTTTCAAACGAGGGTGGAAATGAGCTCAAAAACCTGTCAAGCAAGTTAAATTTCCTAACCTTTTGCCAAATATAGTTACTCAGTATTAATGCTGGTTAACTCTGGCCTGATCTGTGGAGCAAGAAGAAAAAAACTGATATTGAGACTTTTTATTGTTTCTGTATATCACCAGAAACATTTTAAAACTTTGATATTTTGATTACAATGGTAATAATGCAACTAAGACATTTATATCTTTGCCTTAACTGTTTGACTTATTAACTACAAAAATTTGGACTTTTTGTGAGTGTCATTTTCCCCTTATTTAAATAAACAATCACCATCAGGTTGCTGCATTTGCTGTTTTAAGATACTTGAAGGTTGTGCAAAGCTCAATTATTAAGGCTAAAGGAGCGTTTTTATCAGGATGCTTGTCAATAAAAAATAGACATAAAGTCTATTTTAAGATGTCTGTAATGTTTAAGTAGTTTATATAGATGTTGAACACATGTTATTGAAGCTCTATGTTTAAACCATAGATCAGTGATTCCAAATTGTGGGACGAGGTGCCCTGGTGAGGCGTGACGGTAGCGCAATTAGGAAGAGGAAAACATTTTTAAATTTGCTATTGTCATGTCCGGCGTGTGGATGTGCGTGTACTGACCCAAATGCAGGACTCGTAGGCAGCCGGAGTACATTTTAACAGGCTTTATTGCCAAAAATAACAAACACAAAGTCCAAGTACGAATTGCGATGGAGCACAAAAACAGGAAGACAGGTGAGGTAGCGATGCAGCTGCGACACGGAGGGAAGTGAAGGCAGCGAAATCCAGAAACACACACGCTGGCAAAGGAACTAAGACGAGGACGCGACACCAAGCAGACAAGGGAGAGGGAATAAATACACAAACACGTGGGCAATCAGACACAGGAGGGAGGGGTGCACAGCTGCCGACAATCGGGACCAGGAAGTAAACAGAGGCAGGGGCACCAGACGGAGTAGGTTTCAAAATAAAACAGGAAGTGACACGGACAGCGAGGGACACAAAACACTGGTCATGACAGCTATCATGTAATTTAGTATAAATTTGCCAGCCAATGCACATATTAAAAAATAGAATCAAATATAGAAATGAAGCCAGGGGATTAAAATGATTCTTTTTCGGGCCTTGTTTTTCGTCTTATTTCTTATCAGTAATGGAGAAATAGCAAAAATGAAGCAGTGACTGTCAGAAGATTAAAATGAGTCAATGAAAACTTAAAGAAGGAAATGATCAGAGAAGTGGCTAAGGGTTTGGATAGGCAGCAGAAAGTTTTCACATTTTCATAGTGTGCACTGCACTGCAGCACAGCGGTTAGCATTGTCACCTCATAGCAAGAAGGTCTTGGGTTCAAATCCACTAGCTGTGGAGTTTGCATGTTCTCCCTGTGCCTGCGTGAGTTCTCTCCAGGTACTTGGCTTCTTCCCACAGTCCAAAAGACATGCAGGGGGATAGATTAATTGGCAATTCTAAAGTGGCAGTAAGTGTGAATACCCCCAGTCAGTCAATATGAGATGTTTGTGCTGATATGCTGTGCTTGGCTTTCTCCAAATGTGATGCTGTGCAGTATGGCCAGACATCTCCACTTTGGTCTTATCGTTCCAACAGACACTGTTCCAGAAGTGTTGTAGTTGTTCAGATACAACTAGGCAAACCTGAGGTGTGCCAGCATCTTCTTTTTAGATAGACGAGGCTTTCTCCTGGATGCCGAACGCTACCAAACAGAAAACTGCCAAAACTTCTGCTTATATAGAGGTGCTCACACTAACTGATAATCAGTTAATCAAGTGCTTTTGATTAGCAGAACCTGGCTGCTGCTTAATTCCTATGGAAGCAGTAAGGGTGCACTTAGTTTTTCATATGACTGTATGATGAGTTTTTGTCAAAGTTTGCGTTGTACTGTCTTTTTTAAAAGTATTTTTGCTTCTGATATATTTAAGTGGGGATGACGCAATAAATTCCATGATTAAAACATGCAGTTTGTATTGAAACTGTTAAAAACTTTATCCAAAGCAGATTTAACTGTCGTATCGGGTTGCTTTATTTGGATTACACAGATTTGCTAAGTATACATTCTTCACAAAATAAACAAATTTTACTCAAGTAAAGCTTGAAAAAAAAATCAAAAAGTCAGTAGATTTGTGATGGTTTTTTGGGAATTTAAAAAAAAAATTTCTTAAATAATTTTTTTTTTCTTTACAAAAGCACATTACAAAAAAGAAAATGTTTGTACATCTAGTCCCTGAGTATTACCAGATAAATGCCGTTTTTCAATAAATTTATAAACTTTATGCAGAGCTGCAACTAATGAACATACATTACTTTGTCCAACCTGCATTTTTCTTAAATGAAACCAATCTCAGTACATTTTAATACTAAAACAGCACACACAGTAACTTCTAGTTACACAAAAATGTTTTCATGAGACAAAACAGTTCATATCAGAGGTTTAAGAAATGCTTCAACAGCAAATTACCATCTGTCATTTGTGTCTGTTAAAGGTTGAGACAAGTGAGTCATGGACAGACAGGACAATCAGCTAAAGTCAACAGGTGAAGTATGCAAGGACACCAGAGGAAGGTCTCCATGTCTCCCACCACCGAGACAAAGGCAGAAAATTCATCAGCAACAATCAGGTGATGCTGGAATCTTTGTGGGTTTGGAAGAATATTTAACACTCTTTCCTTTGCTTTGCCTTATGCATAAAACAGTCTTTGTTGATTTACAGAGGAGGAGGTGACTGATGAGTTCAGCTCCATCCCTGCAGAGCTGGCCAACTGGATCAGATTCAGTGCCAAAGAGCTCAAGATCCGGCTGACAGACCGCCGCTGGGCTGCAGAGGTGGTCAACGACTTCCGTGAAAACCTGCACAAATTCCTTACCACCAACACTGATCAGCCTTTCTTCCAGTCAGCAGACTTCCTCACCACTGGCAGCTACTTTGAGAAAGTTAAGGTGTGGTGACCGCCTCTGAATTTTAATTCACACATTAGCTGAAACAGACACACACGTCCTTTCTCTTACATGACTCTTTTAATGTTCGTCCTCTATTTTGCAGGTTTAGATCCTCATGTGGTTTTCTGTGTCCTTCCTTCCTCCTTTTGTTCCTTTCCTTCCATTATTACACTGGTTATGTTCATTCACCTTTTTACCTGATCTTCTGGCTGCCTGGGACTTTTTTAGTAAAGCCCATCACTTATATGCAAGTAATTCGTTGGTGGCTCTTGGTAACTTGTTCTACTGTAATATCATAATATACCAGCTCAGAGCAAGATAGAATGAGCATTTCTCTTTCATTTCAACTCTTTTTTTCTTGTCAGAGCAGACTGACCTTGTTTTGTTTCCTTCTCACCTGCGTATTTGCTAATCATCCCTTGTGTGTCTGTGTATACACTCACCGCCCTCCTCATTGGGTACGCCTGTTCAACTACTCATTAGCACAAATATTTAATCAACCAACCACATAGCAGCATCTCAATGTATTTAGGCATATAGACATGATGTGCTGACTTTCAAACCAAGCATTAGAATGGGGATGAAATAACAGACTTTAAATGTGGCATGATTGTTGGTGCCAGATAGGCTGATCTACTGAGATTTTCCTACACGTCCATCTGTAGAGTTTACAGAGAATGGTACAAGAAAGAGATAACATCTCCTTGAGTGGCATTTCAGAGGAGAATGGCCAGGCTATCTCTAGCTGATATGAGGGCATCAATAACTCAAATAACCACCTGTTAAAAATAAAGTACACAGAAAAGCATCTCTGAATGCATTTGGGTTACAGCAGAACAAGACCACACTGGGTACGACTCCTCTCAGGTAAGAACAGGAAATGCCCACGCTCACCAAAATTGGAAAAAAGAAATAAAAATAGATTGGAAAAACGTTGCCTGGTCTGATGAGTCTTGATTTTTGCTGCAACATTTGGATGGTAGGCTGGTATGGCTTGAAGAATTTAAGCAGTTCCAAAGGTAAAAGGGGGTCCGACCCAATACTAGCAAGGTATACTTTATAAAGTGGTCGGCAAGAGCATATATAAAGCCTTACTGTTCTGCTTCAGCAGAAAATAGATCAAAGTGAGGATGTGCTAATATCATTTTACAAAGGTCACATAAAAGCAAAAGCAAATCTCTTACTTTTTGGCCCTCTGTTTGTACTTTCATTCATTCATTCATTCATCTTCTTGTTTGTACTTTATCATGATATTTTTCATATGATTTCTCCCCTCAGATCCACAGCCCTGATGAGTTTGACATGATGCTGAAGCTTCAGGTGTCCACACGTGTTAACCTAACAAAGCTTGACGGGGGTCTCTTCTACCGGATCGATCTTGCCCGGCACAGTCGGAAACCTATTCAGGCTTTTCTCCTGGAGAACCAATTAACGGTCTCCTCAAGCCAAATCCTGAGTGAGATGCATCGAGTGGTCCGCAAATTCCTCAAGACCTACAAAGGTTTTCAGTTTTTCTAACTTTTTCTGATCTTGTGACACTCATTTGTCATGGTTCCCCTTTAGGCCTCCCTTCGTGGAGCTCTTCACTCCTCTCTCTCCTTCCCTGGTCCCCTGCCTTCCTTCATCCCTAGGGGTCTTTATCTCAGTCTGCATCTTATTTTAGTAGTCTCTCTGGTCCCCGCTGCACTTCCCTTCCTAATTGTGTCAGCTGTGTTCCCCTTCCACTTGTCGATCTCTCATTGGTTGTCTCCATCTATTTAAGTTCAGTCTCCTTGTCTCTCCCTTGTCCGGTCATGCAGTTTCGTCACCGGTTGTACCCTGTATGTGTCTTCCCCTCTTTTGGATCTCTCCCCGGCTTCCACCCGGGTTGTATCAGGACTCTGCCTGGAGGTTCCCTCACCTCCAGGACTGTGTGCTTTCGTATTGGCAATAAAGCCTGTTTTGAGTTATCCTCCTGTCTCCAGCGGTACTGCATACTGGGTCCACGCCACATCACGACACACGCTCACCGTGACATAATTTTGTTAATCCTGCTGTGTTCCACTCCCTTCATGGTCCCTTTTAGTTGATAGGCTACTAATCAGATTATTTAAAGCAGAAATTAACCCCTCAAAGAATTAATCCCATCCAATGAGAACTTGTTGGGACATTAAAAAGTTTGACAGATGTCTCAACACTGCTGAGATTTGGTTTAAGAGTCTGCACATCCTTTCAAGAATCAGAAAAGTCTTTTCACCTTTCACTTTTTAAAGCTTTTGAAAAAACTGTCAGAGTTTTCATCGTCTTTTCAGCGAGTTTTTGCTGCATGGGATGTGATCGTATTTTTATGGCCTTCGACCTTTTGGACAAAAAGATGGACAAAGCAAAGCCCAGTTTTCACTAATTTGGGGATAAATAAAGGGCACAACTGGCTGAGTAGATTTGGGAGAATAAAACCTCCTTGGATATCTGGAGCTTGATGGGATGACTTCACATCAAAAGCTAAACCTTTTAAGAGCATTTCCTCCTTCCCTTTTCTTCTCATGAATTTCGAAACTAGCGTAATTGCTAACAAACCTTCATCTTATTCGGCTTCTTTTACCTCATTCCAAACACTCGTGGTGTCATATTTTTGTGGCTGTCATAAAGTATAAAACAACAACCTTCATAATAAAAACCAGTATTCTGTTGTTTTTTTAAATTTTAGCCTGAAAAGGCCCCCAAATTCAGTACAGCTCCACAACTCTGAATGCAAAACCAAATAAAACACAATACTCTGTGGATAAGATACTTTTAAAGTAAAATAAGTTCCATACCCCCAATCTGAGTAATTATAATTTAATATTTTATAATATTAAGTATTAAATATTATTTAATATAATAGTTATTTTTTTAATTTTTATTTAGTTTTCAATTTTAATTTTCAGTTAACCCACCATGGAGGGTTTTGTCAGGAAGGGCATCAAGTACAAAACCTCTTTCAAATTACCAATGGAGATTAATCCTTGGGTAATAACGAAGGAGCAGCCGAAGGTGCATTTTTTTTAGTTAGGCTCCAGACTTAGTTTATTTATTTTGGTTTAGTTTTTATTAGTTCAATTAATAATTGTTGTTTTTGGTATGATATGGGAAGTCTTTGTTTGATTGAAGATTTTCATTGGGATTGACCAGGATGGACAGGATTTAAAGTGAGCGCACCAGAAAGTCAGGTTGAGCAGTTTGGAGACAAAGTCAGAGAAGCAAGGCTGAGATGGATTGGACATGTTCAGAGGAGGAATAGTGGATAAATTAGGCAAAGGATGCTGAAGATAGGAGGCAGGAGCAAGGCAGGAGGAAAAGAAGAAGACCACAGAGAAGGTTTGTGGATGTAGTGAAGGAGAACATGAAGAGGGCTGGTGTGACAGAAGAGGATACAAGGGATAGGGTGAGATGGAGGCAGATGATCTGCTAAGGGGTTCATGAAAGAAGAAGACATAGTGTTTGTCTCACTATAAGATCAAAAAGTTCACAGCAGCACAAACAGCAGTGCAAACACTTGAGATCCCAGACTCAATAAACACACACACCAAAGCCTCCTCAGGCATCTTGCATTTGCCAAAATTTCATTAAATTAAATAAAAAACTAAAATTAAGGACATTTCATTTATTTATTTATTTTTTATTTTAATTATTTTGTAATTACCCATGACTTCAGAAATAGTAGGTACACAGTTTTGTTTCAGTTAGTCTAAAAGTTTTCTAAAGTCTAGTTCTTATTATGATTTCAGCTAACTGAATGCTTGTTCACACCTAGAAAACACTGGGAATAATTTAGATGTTTTAAAAAGAATATCTAGAATACCAGCCTCATAAGAAGGAGGAAGCCCTGATGAATTTAACCTGTTTTTAAAAAAATTCAGCTCTAAATCTACCAAATTTAATGCAGCAGAAATGAAGCGCAGCTTTTTTACATCAGTTTTAATCATAGTGGTACGAGACAGTCTCTTCATGGAAGCACCTCAAAATGGGTTTATTATCAAAAGTTTGAGTTTGTTTTGGTTTAACTTGTCCTTGTTTACAGTGCCTGATGAATGCTGTCGCTGGGAGGTGAACAGGAAGCGTGTGTACTCTCCAGCTGTCACTTTGTCTCTGCTCAGAACTGACAGAAGTGGCGAGCTGCTCTCTGTGGATGTGGTTCCTGCTCTTGAGGTAATCATTTCATCTTTCTATGATAATAAATAAAACCAAAACTCATCAGGGATCAGTAAAACCAGCACAAGGCTTGGTCTGTAATTTTGTCTGAATGGTACTGCCTTGGCCTTTAGCACAACTATAATGATCCTCAGTTTGTTGACCAGCTGTTTTGACATAAAATAGATCTTCTTTCACTTGTGCAGCGTTGCCAAAATTAGAGACATGACATCTCAAAACAATGCTGGAAACTTTTATTTAAAAACTAGTTTTTGGTTTGACTGTCCTGCTCTCATGAGCACAAATTCAGGAGCACGTTTGAAGGAAGCTCTTCATAACATTTACTTGGACTCAAGGCTGGACGCAATGAAGTAGAATAAGTAGAATGAATAAGCAGAATATATTTGACAGCTTGATTGTTTCTTCTGGTGAAGGTACTTTCATATGCATTTAATTTTTTTACTTTTGTTCCTGTAGTTAATTTTATTAAATTTATTGTTTATGTTGTTGGTGTTTTAAGAGCAGTTTAGTGCTATGGGGCTTCAGATTATACAGAAAGGTGCTGCGAAAATTATAAAAAACATGCAACTTGAGGCATTTGAATACTTTTCCAATATGTAGTGGTGCAAAATATCATACTATAATACACTGATAATGAACTGGACTTCACTAAAAACACAGAAAACCTCTACAAGAAGGGTCAGAGCCACCTCTATTTTCTGAGACAGCTGCGGTCTTTTAATATCTGGCAGACGATGCTCAGGATGTTTTATGAGTCTGTGGTGGTCAGTGCCATCCTTTAAGCTGTGATGTGTTGGGGCAGGACACTGAGAATAGCGGACACCAACAGACTCAACAAACTGATCTGCAAGGCCAGTAATGTTGTGGGAGTGGAGCTTGACTCTGATGGTAGTGTCAGAAAAGAAGATTCTATCCACATTAGAGACGATATTGGACCATCCTTCACACCCTCTCCATGACGTGCTGAATGGGGACAACAATAACCATTGTTCAGCAATAGACACTTTTCACTACAATGCACCACACAATGCCACAGGAAATCATTCCGAACTGTGGCCAGTAAACTTTACAACTCCTCACTATGATACCTGGACTATTTTTTTTTACATATCTTATGTATACTGTCTATAGCATTGATTAACTTTGGAGTAATTATGTTATATATTGCACTTTCAAGGTAGTTCTTTTTTACATCTGGGGTTTATATATTTTTAAATAATTATATTTTCCATCTTTCATATTTATATTTATTTGAGCAACTTAAAACAAATATTAAAGTATTCTGATTCTGATGGAGATGGAAGTTCATCTTGGAAACACTTTATTTTGATATGCTTTTTAAAAATCCTACAGTCCAAAAGGCCAGGTGCCCTGAAAATGAATGATAAAAAAATGAGTTAATTAAGACAGATCAAAAGTACTAAAACCACAAACTAACCACCAGCAAAGACTTCAACACTTGGCTGAAAAGTGTGTGGCTTCACGAGGCAGAGGCAAAAGAAGGTGGAGAAGCAGCGACTGTGTTAATAGCAGAAGACGTTTTGCACCTGCTGTGATCTAATGTTTGCTCTCTTGTCTGCTCGAAGGTTCAAGGTTGGCCAGCTGCTGTCCGAAGCGGCCCAGATGTGGAGAACTGGCTGGGCAAGAAGGTTCGCCAAGAAATCAGAAGTTTCCCGTGTTACTTCGTACCAAAGAGGCTAAAAGGGCGAAACCTCAGTGAGGACGCCAAAGGTGAGAGGAAGTTCTGTCTCTTCTCCAAACATCAAACACGTTCCTGTCAGTGCATCATTAATGAACTGTTTTTATTTTCATTGTACTTAAAATCATTCATGTTACACTCCAACATAACCGGTGACTTATTTTGTTCATTAACAGAACTACAATTTATTCCTCTATCTCAAACAAGAATTTTTAGCTCCTTTTACTTTTAAGTCAACTTTCTTCTGATCGACTGCAATTCACAAACAAAAGATATGAACAGCAGGTGGGTGGGGCTTTTATGACCAAGATAACAATATTAAGAATATCCACTCTCAGTGACGTCATAGAATTCCTTGAGCTAATGTCTAGAACTGAAACGATAGCTGAGATGGGAATTTTACTCCAACACAAATCAATATAGGGTATTTTTTTAACCCTACATTATGTGTTGATAAGGGCTTACTACCACTATGTAATCATCTTCGCCAAATTTTTTCTACCTCTTTGATAATATTGTGATACCAAGGAAATTTAGGAAAAGAACAAGAAGACCGTCAGTCAAATTCATCTGTAACTTTGTTTATTGTGCATTTTGTCACTATTTGGCAAATGAACTAGAGTCAAAATACAAGTGAATGAATATGGAAAGAAAGAGTGTGTATCCATAATTCTAAAAAAGCTGAACAAAAACATTAAACACACAAAAAAACGCTTACAAACTACTCTGACTTCAGTCTTTCTGCCAGTGGCATCCACTAATGTAATAGTACATATCTGTTTATCCATCAGTGTTCAGAAATAAAGATAAGCATTGTAGGTCCCCTTTGAAAATAGTACAATTTATTATAAGATGACTGCTTTTGAAATCATTTAATTTTGTATTTCTTTAGCGCAATGGGCATCCTCAGTTTTGTTGTGTACTGTTTGTATGTGGTGATATCTATCACATGGGGTTGTTCTGTCGTCCCTCATCAGAGAGCTGGAGGATCTCTTTCTCTCACATTGAGAAGAAAATCATCACATCTCATGGTAATAAAAAAACCTGCTGTGAGAGTTCTGCCACCAAATGCTGTCGGTGAGGCTGTTTTATGCATCCTAGTTCTCACACATGATCTGATCATCTTTTCATAATGCAGGATGGATCACGTTACTAAAGTTTCAGCTTTCATTTAGACAGAATCTTAACTGATGGGTTTGCTCGATTTGACCCCCCTATTAATCAGTGTTTATCAGAGGTGGGAAGTAATGAAGTACAAATACTTTGTTACTGTACTTAAGTACAGTTTTAAAGTATCTGTACTTTACTTGTGTATTCATTTTCCTGAGAACTTTTTACTTTTACTCTTTACATTACGCAAATATCTCTACTTTATGCTCCTTACATTTTCAAAACAGGTTCATTACTTCAGGTTAAATGCATTTAAGAGTAGTGATTATTTCACATCACTGCGTCTTCCAATCAATTTGATTTGAACTAAACAGAGGGAACAATAACACATAAAAGACAATCCTACTAATGTATCCACCATCGGTGCTTATTGCATGCAACTGATCAAAAGAAACAGAAATGAAAAAGACAAAAACCATAAAATTTATGAACTATTCTAATTTTTCTGGGTGTTGAGGCAAAGTCATCCATTTACAATGTAAGCAACAGCAAACGGAGTTAGTTCTTTTTATCTGCGTTGTTTTTCTCTTTTCTACGTAACATTTGTTCAAACTGAGTACACTGATTAGAAGAACTATAATAGTAGAAATAAAGTTCCTTTTTGCTGATATTAATAATATTTTGTATTATAGTAATATGACACAAGGTTCAGTTAGCACTGGACAAAAAGAGCTGGTTTAAATGTTCTTCAAAGAGCTACTTTTTACTTTTATACTTTGAGTGCATTTCAGAGCCTGTACTTTTTCACAGTATTTCACCAGTCTTTTTTGACACAAGTATCTGTACTTATACTTGAGTAAAGAATGTGTGTACATTTGTCATCTCTGTTGTTTCTCCTGTCAGTGTGTCAAATTACTTAAAGATCTTAAAAACATCTGCATTTACAAATCCATACTTAGCACTACTGTACATTTATTGTATTGGTAGAAAATTTTTAATAAAATAATGAACAAAATAATGCTGTACACAAGATATAACAAAAAAGTAGCAAGCATTTTATTTCACCCAAAGTAAATCACTCCAGTCTCTTTGCAACCCAGAACTTGATAAGTGGTTTAAAAAATGGATGGATAAATGTTTCTGTTTTAAAGCCAGACTTATAAATGAGTAATAATACATTTTAAATGATGACTTTCTGCAGTAACTTTATCCTTTTTTTTTCATTTGCAGAAAGCAGTGCTTAATGCTCCTCAAATCTCTGATTGAGGGTTTGAAACAGCGTTTTCCCAAAGAGCTGGAGGACCTCTGCTCGTACCACGGGAAGACCACTTTCCTCCACACCTTGTCCACCAGGTACTCGTAAAATCCTTATTTCAGAGTTGGAATAATAGTAAATACAGAGGTATTGGCTAATAGGGTTCGGTGTTTATGATCATCTGAATTTCTCCTGATGTGCATGTGGGTGATAAATTAATCTGAAAAATTATGTGACATAGTGGTGGTAATTTTAGTTTCAGTGCAATGAGAATAAAGAGTGAATGGAGTGGTATTTGTATAGAAGTTTTCTATTCACACTGAGCACTCAGAGGGCTTTTAAGATATAGTGGAAGTGAAAGATGTAGTTTGATTGTACTAACAGTGTATAATAGTGCATTTAACTATAACTACATTTAGGTCTATAAGTTTTGGGACAGTGACACATTTTTTTGTAATTTTGCCTCTGTACACCTCTGTGATAAAAGTGCAGACTTTCAACTTCAGTTAATTCAAATGGTATTAGGGATCACGTCCATTTTTATGCATAGTCCCCCATTTTCAGAGGCTGAAAAGGAAAAACTAACACAGTTTTAAATATAAGGATTGTTTCTATTACTTGGATGAAAATCCCCAGAGTCAGTGTTTGCCTGAAGCCTAGAATCCATGTATAACACAAAATGCTAAAACTTTTGGGTTGCTTTTGCAGAATGCTTTGGGTCATTACCCATTTGCACTGTGAAGCACCAGCCAATCAGGTTTGGCACCATTTGGCTGAGTCTGAGCAGAATATAGCCCTGTGCGCTTCAGAATTCTTCATGCTGTTTCTATCAGCAGTCACATCATCACTAAACACTGGTGACCTGGTTCTACTGGCAGTCATTCATGCCCATGCCATAACATTGCCTCCACCACGTTTGATAGATGATGTGATATGCTTTGGATCTCCTTTTCTTCTCCCTATTATTCTCTTCCCCTCATTCTGGTACAAGTTCATCTTGGTTTCATGTGTCGAAAGAACACTTTTCAGAGCTGGGCAGGCTCTTTTGGATATTTTCTGGCAAAGTCTTATCTGGCCTTCCTGTTCTTGAGATTAAACAGTAGTTTGCATCTTGTTGTAAACCCTCTGTATTTACATTCATTAAAATATCTCTTGAAAGTGTTCTTTTCTTGGCTAGATGTTGTGAAGGGGTTTTTCTTAATCAAGGACAGAATTCTGTAATCAACCACTTTAGTTGTCTTCTGTGGTCTCCCAGGCCTTTTGGTGTTGCTGAGCTGGTCGGTACATTCCTTCTTCTTAAGAATGTTCCAGATTGTTGCCACTCCTAAAGTTTTTGCTATCTCTCTGATATATTTATTTGTTTAGGTTTTTCAGCCTAGTAATGGCTTCCTTCACTTGCATCAACATCTCTTCCTACCTCATGTTGAGAGTTTTAGTGAACAGCTACCAAATGGAAGCTCAACACTTGGAATCAACTCCAGATCTTTTATCTGCTTAGTTTCCCATGGAATAATGAGGGAACAGGCCTCACCTGGCCATGAAACTACTTGTCAATAAATTGTCCCATTACTTTTGAGGCTCTGAAAAAGGGGGACTACGTAAATAAAATTGATATAATTCTTAAGCAGTTAGTTGGTACAGTTCTTTTGTCAAACCCCTTGGATTAATGGTGAAAGTCTGCACTTCAATCACAGTTTGACTGTTTGATTTAAAATCCACTGTCATGGTTTGTATTTTTAGCATTCTTTTAACCAGTAAGTGAACTCTTGAGATTAAGAATCTCTTTTGCAAGAGTGCCCTGGGCTGACAAAGGCAGCTTTAACCTAGCATAGCCCTGGCTTTAAACCCAGGAGCCTCTTGCTGTGAAGCAACAGTGCTAACCACTGAGTCACGGTGCTGGAGCATAAAGGCAAAATTCCAAAGAAAAAAACCCCAGCTTTGTCTAAAAACATATGAAACTGTATAAATACTGCTGCTGTGGGGAAATATTTGTTAGACATCAATTTCTTACATTACATTATGAATAAAACCCAGGAAACTATGTAATTGTCAGGTCTACAGTGTGTGTGTCGGGCGGACCCAGAAGCAGGACTGCAGGAGGCAGGTTCAAACATAAAGTGAGCTTTATTCAAAAGCTGATAACCATAAAAGCAGGCAGGAAAAAACTAAACTAAACTGGGAAAGCTAACTAATTAAGACAGACAAGTTTGCTGAGGCATGGGAGCCTGGGCTGAAGACACAGGAAACAGACTGACTAGAAAGAACACACTAAGACCGGGAACCATGGAAGACTGACGACCAGACAAGGAGCAGAGGGAGACAGGGGAATAAATACATAGACTAATGACTAATGGGACACAGGAGGGTGAGGAGCACAGGTGATGACAGAATCAGAATCCGAAACCGTTTATTGCCAGGTACAGTTAAGAACACTTTACAGTATGAGGAATTTGTTTTGGTATTCAGTGTAAATGCAATGTCAAAAGTATAAGATTAAGAATAAATAAAATATACAAAATATACAAAAGTTGAGAATAAATAAGTACTACAACTATGCTTACACTATACAAGGTAATAAAATTACAAAAAAACCAAAAGAGGCAAGAGGTAAAACTCAATACAGTGCATGAGACTAAACAGGTTTCAAAGTAAGACAGGAAACAGAATACATACAGAACATGACAAGAGCACAAACTTGACGAAGGAAAAAACAGACAGGGAAACAGAGTTATATATCCAAAACCAAGGAAATACTTAAGAAAAGATAACTACAGAGAACTCAAAATCATGCAAAACCATATACAGAACTTAACACCATGACAGTAATTTAGTTACCATAAATGGCTAGGTGTTCATATTAAATATGACTGAAATTTCAAATAATGACATCAGTGTATTTGTAATCAGTGCTCTGCACATATTAGGCCAGACTGCTCTAAGCACTCAGACAATTTCTTCTACTTCTGGCTCTTGGCTGTGAACACAGAAACTGTTCAAACCTTCTGTTGCGCAGCTGTGTGCACAAATAATGCTGCTAAAAATGCCGATGCTTCTTTTCCTGCATCTCATCTATCAGGTACAATGATGCCTTTTGGGCTCCTCAGCAGCTTCCTGTCTGCTTCGTGTACCTCGTCAGGGCTCTGGAGGACTATGCACGCAGAGGCAACCTCCCTCACTTCTTCGTCACCGAATGCAACCTCTTCTCCTCAGCCGCCTTCCCCCGTAAAGGACTGGCTTTCCTCGTCAGCGCCCTGGAGGAGCAAAGGAGGGAGGGCCTGCCCCTGCTGAAGCCTCCAGCTCTGGTCTCACCTCTGAGACCTGTGGCAGGTTTAGCAGAAATCTACACTGAGGTGTTGGAGGAAAAGTCCCTCGTGCTGGCTCCAACTTACTCTGTGAACACTGCACTGATGAATAAACTCATCGTAGCATTTGCTGCAGCTTTGGTTTTTGCCTTCTACATCCTGTATAAATAATGGCAAATGAGGATGGATACTGAATATATATATAAAGTCTGACATTAATTAAGTAAAACCAGGTGTTAAAAGTACTGTGCTATATTGATTTTTATCATTCTGCAGGACAAATATGAAGTGAAACAGACTGTACTATGAGTGTGAATAAATAGTTTATATAATAGTGCAACAGATCAGTATCTATAATAATCCAACTATATCAAATATATTTTCACTGGCGATAAAGAAAATTTTTGTCTGCACGCTTTTTCTTATTTAAGATTAGCAGCAATGTCCTGAGTTGACCTTTACTGTATGTCATAGAGCTATGTGATAGCAGTCATTTTATGGTAGGGGTGGTATGAATGGTAGAAACTCAAAAATGAGACTAATAAAAAATAAGCTTTCATTTATATTGTTTCATGTAAAAATGCCTTGCTGAGGAACAGAAATTTTTACTACACAGTCTCTTTTCCTTAGATTTTCTATCTGTCCCTTTGTTAAAAAAGGCAAAAAAATTAAGTATATTTAAATGTTTTTTGTTTTATCTGAATCTGCTTATATGTTTGCATTTTTTGTGGAAATTAAACTGGCTGGCGAGAACTAGATGTCTTCTTCTAAAACTTTCCAGAATCAGAATACTTTATCAATCCCCGGGGGAAAATTTTTTTTTTCCTCAGATTTTATGTTTATCTGTTTATGTTCAAAAGGCAAAAGTAAAATAAATTATACAAATGTAAAAACCAGTACTTTATTTCAGGTTTTTTGGCTCAGTTCATTTCAGTCATTGTGTTTTTGTGAAAATAAGGTGTACAGTGGGGCAAAAAAGTATTTAGTCAGCCACTAACTGTGCAAGTTCGCCCACTTAAAAAGATGAGAGAGGCCTGTAATTTTCATCATAGGTACACTTCAACTATGAGAGACAAAATGAGAAAAAAAAATCCAGAAAATCACATTGTCGGATTTTTAAAGAATTTATTTGCAAATTATGGTGGAAAATAAGTATTTGATCAATAACAAAAGTTCATCTCAGTACTTTGTTACATACCCTTTGTTGGCAATGATAGAGGTCAAACGTTTTCTGTAAGTCTTCACAAGGTTTTCACACACTGTTGCTGGTATTTTGGCCCATTCCTCCATGCAGATCTCCTCTAGAGCAGTGATGTTTTGGGGCTGTCGCTGGGCAACATGGGCTTTCAACTCCCTCCAAAGATTTTCTATGGGTTTGAGATCTGGAGACTGGCTAGGCCACTCCAGGACCTTGAAATGCTTCTTACGAAGCCACTCCTTCGTTACCCGTGCAGTGTGTTTGGGATCATTGTCATGCTGAAAGACCCAGCCATGTTTCATCTTCAATGCCCTTGCTGATGGAAGGAGGTTTTCACTCAAAATCTCGATACCTGGCCCCATTCATTCTTTCCTTTACACGGATCAGTCGTCCCCGTCCCTTTGCAGAAAACCAGCCCCAAAGCA
>VUQH01059280.1:0-10908 GCA_015106775.1 Etroplus canarensis | reverse complement strand
TCTTTCTCGGTGGGGGGGGGGGGGGGGGGGGTAGGTGGGAGAAAAAAGGGCCATGTCATTCTTCCACAGCTTAATCAGGGTCTACACACAGGAGAGGGCTGCTGCAGCATGGCCCGCCCTGATCATGTTAATGAGGTCCCCTGGCTATGCAGTCATTGAAGTATAATTGACTTGTTCGTCTCTTATCTTCCTAATAGACACTCTGACCCAGAGCACGTTTATTTCGCTATGAGAAATGTCAAGAAAGATTGGAAGTTTCTTCAGTGTGCCCATTAAAACTGAAGGCATGCCACCCTGTCCCCAGCCAGCCAAGGCTGCCATTGGCTCCCTGCCTCATTATGCAGATGCCAAACGTAAATAAATGATTTGCAGATCACCGCTACCCCCCCACCACCACCATTCTCCCCCTACCCTCGCCACGTCCCTCTTCCCGAACTGTGGTCTTCTTTCTTCTCCCAGGACGGGAAAGGAGGGAGGGAAGGAAAAGCACAAAACCGTCCGGGAAGCACCATGACAATTTGCCTCTCTGGAGCAAAATAAATAATATAAAGGTAGTAATTATAATAAGACATGTCCCTGACTTGAAAACCTGGCGAAGCGCATTGATGTTGTTACAGCTACGTATGTCTCCTGGCTTTCAGAACCCATCAGAATCAAGTAGGGCTGCGCGTAATGCGGAGGGACCAAGAGGCAAGATGCGTAAGCGGGCGCCAGGCGAGGATGAACCAGTGACTTTGGTCACACGCTTGTGGATATGAGGGGGAACATCTGTGCATATCAGCAGCCTACCCTCCCTGCATGTCCACCATGTCTTCTCGGGCCAGTCGCAGAGTCACAAAGAAATTGCTTTTGGTCACAAAGCATTGTTTGCTGAAAACCGTCTTCCATAAAGAAACCTAGTTTCCCCATGCTACTATACATCTTCCCTGTCTCCTCTCGCCTGGAAGAACTCTTGTTTTACTAAGGTCCTTTGGAACTCCGAAAGGGCCTCAAAAGAATCTTTAATTTGTGCTTCCAAAATAGGTATTTATGTCATTCAAATAACTTAATAATTTTTTATAGAATCCTGCATTAAATAACCAGCCCCGATTTCTATAGAGAGAGGATTTTCTGTTCCTTCAGGAAGCACAAAATTATGTTTCCTACTTTTCATTATTTGCGTGACTTTTATTGTTTTGCTGTTTAATATCTGAGAGGCATGTAACATATGCCAATCTGACAAACAAGGGCAGAGACACCGATAAAGAGAAAAAGAGATCCCCATTTATTAGTTTAGAAATTACAACAGAGCTTCTGCATGCAAATCTGCCTTATTTTTAGCATAGTTGATAATCTGAGAAAGTTCACATGACGCTGTACATGCTATGTGCAACAGATCAATGTGTGACAAATTATTAATTAGAAATAAAATGTATTCCCAGTTTTGGAGTGTTTAAATGGCCAGTTATACTCTATAATATAGTAATTATTAGGGATGGGCCCATACATCAATGTTCACAGTAAAACATTGATCAGTAGTTTATATTTTAGATAATTTAAAATGCATTAGTTTGTGTGTGTTGTTCCCCCCCATTTGTTACAGGTAAAAAAAAAAATCATCTTTATAAAAATAATAAAAGAACTTGTTCTAAAGTTTTTCAGCTCTTCATTACAGAATGTTTGAACATATTCCACAATTTCCTTAAAGGATCAATAATTGCAGAAGGCCAAACAACATCTTTCTGTCATAAAGTATCTATCTATCTATCTATCTATCTATCTATCTATCTATCTATCTATCGATAACCAGTAAAAATTCTTATGACACAACAGATCAATATTGAAGATGTCATCTAGTTTATAGATACGCCAGTCATGCAATGGAAATACACTGATATATCAACCAACATGTCGGTGCTTCCCTTCTAACAAGTCTACATTATTGTAAAAAAAATAACTGTTCATACGTTTAAGCCACTTTTAGTCTAAACGATTGCAATAACTCAAACAAATAATACTTTATATGTTTTTATTTACAAGATGTTCCGATAAACTGAAAAAATACAGGACACATGTTCTAATTCCTTTAGGAAAAGAATATGTTTCCATGTATCGCTGTGTAATAATTTCCCGAACTATAAAGGTCTCAGATGCTGTATCAAAACCTAGATTGTAATCTAAGCAAATGTATTTTGTATATTGTATTTTTCATGTGTGTGTGTGTGTGTGTGTGTGTGTGTGTGTGTGTGTGTGTGTGTGTGTGTGTGTGTGTGTACAGTGTGTATGTATATATATACATACTGTACACACACACACATGTATATAAAAGAGAAAAAGAGAGTTATAGAAAGTGTCCGCAGATAAGCCCTCATTGATGCTGCCATGTCTTATGACTCGTATTTAAGGAAGTGTGATGTCATCCATAGTCCTGGCTGTCTACCTGTTGAATTACAATGCCTGGTGTTGCATATTTAAATGAATGGTTTGCTTTTTTCTTCCCTATCCCATTTCATTTAACTCATTTCATTGCCTCCCTCCATTTTTTTCTCTCCTTTAATTCACTGCAAAGAGCTCTGAGTTTATGAATATTTAAAGCGCAGCGTTATTCACAAAATCTTTATTTAATGCTGCCTACGTTCACGTCCTCCGAGAAGGATTTTTACAGGCTTTGGTTATGAATCAAGCAGGGACGTGTAAACTGTTGTTCTTGCAGTAAGCTTGCATTTCACCTTATTCTCTGCCTGCGTGTTAAAACCAGCCTGCTGTTCTTGCAATCCCTCAGAGCAGGAGTGGCTCACCTGCACTGACAGAACACATGCTTTTATTCAGGTGATGTATCATTCATTTGGCGCTTCTGTCTGAAGTGGATGCAGCTGAGCCATTTTTCTCAGGTGGAAGGGGCTGGCGGCATAAATTAGAGCGTCAGGTGTAGTGACGGGCACCAGGGAGACTGCTAGGTAAAAGATCAATCAGCAGCTTTGTTGCTCTTGAAAGCTTATTGCAAAAGAAATGCCATAGTAACACTTTGTATGATGCAGCACGCAGCAGGTGACTTGGATACCCCACACCTTTTCTTCCCATCTCATTTTTTAGAAACTGCACAACCAATAACCAGGTGCTTATAGTAAGGTTTTCTGCTAAACACACATTTGTGCAAGCTGAATTTGAATGGCTACAAGCACAACAATGTTTCTGTTTTCTTTGCTCAAAAATATTTGCATCCACATCTTGCCATCTTTCATCCCAGTGGGACTTCTGATGCACACAAAAATCCTTGGCGTTTGTGTTATAATATTTCTTTATTTCACTGTTTGCTTTTCTCTCTCTTGTGTGTGTAGAGAAAGTGTTTGGAGAATTTCTGAGCTGGGAGCTGGATGAGGCGTTGGCTCACCTGCCTCTAAAGTCGGGCCAGACTGTCACACTGACTGTCAGCATCAAAGTCAAGCTGGACTTCTCTGGTCAGGAAAACCTGCTGCAGGACCTCAATGACGGTGAGTAGACTCAGAAAAATTCAGCAATATCATGTCCAAGAAATGCCTCTGACAAAAGTCGGGAAGCTGTGGAAAATGTGATTAAAAACAGAATCCAGTGATTTGCTAATTTATTTCAACCTATATTGAGTTCAGCTGCAGCAGAAAGACAAAATATTTAATGTTTAATCTCAAACTTTGTTTTTTTGGAAATATACTCCCATTCTGAATTTGATGCCTGCAACATGTACCAAGAAATATTGGGACAGGAGCACATTTACCACTTTGTCACATCACCTTTTCTTTTAACAAGTCACTTGGTGTCATATTTGTTGCCATACATTTTCAGTAGGAGACAGGTCTGGACTGTCCACAGGCCATTCTAGTTTCCTTACTGTGAAGCCATGGTGTTGTATCGCATGTAGAAGGTGGCTTAGTATTATCTTGCTGAAATAAGCAGGGAAATCCCTGAAAATAGATGATGTCTGAATGGAAGCACATGTTGCTCCAAAACCATTATGTATCTCTCATCATTAACGGTGCCTTCCCACATGCGCATTATAACCATGCTATGGGCACTAATACATCTCCCATACCATAACAGATGCTGGCTTATGAGCTTTGCATTGATACCAATCTGGATGGCCCTTTACTACTTCTGCTTATTTATATAAACAATTTGAAATGTGGACTCGACAGACCACAGCACACTTTCCCAGTTTGGGTCAGCACATCTCAGACGAGCTTGGGCCCAGAGAGGTAGGCAACATTTCTGGACGTTATTGATACATGGCTTTCACTTCACATTTGTTGACGTATCAACGTACTGTTTTAACTGACGGTAGTTTTGTGAAGTGTTCCTGAGCCCACGTTGTAATATCCATCACAGAATGATGCCGTTTCAATGCAGTTCAATTTTGGTTTTCAGCCTTGCCCCCTGCGTGCAGAGATTTCACTGGATTCTCTGAATCTTTTAATGATATCATAGATTGAAAATGGTGACGTTTCAGAATTCCCAGCAACTGTACTTCGAGAAATGTTGTTTATAAACTGTTGGGCCGTTTGCCCGCGGCGTGGAGAACCCACGCCGAGGATTCTGATTCTGATTTCTCAGTCTTTATCTGCCCCTGCCCCAGCTTTTTTTTTTGAAAAGGAGTTGCAAGCATCAAATTCAGATTATGTGCATATTTCTAAAAATCAATGAAGTTTATCAGTCAGAACATTAAATATCTTATCTTTGAGGTCTGTACAGTTGGATATAGGTTGAAAAGGATTTGTGAATCACTGTATTTTTTGTTATGTAAGCACAGGAATTGGGGTTTGTACAGCTGCCACTGTTGACCTTTTCCTGTTCTCCATAATGTTACAATCTGTAGGTGTGAGTAATGATAGAGCTAACTGTACCATTAAAAAGTTTACATTTACGAAGTCAGAAATTGTGCAACATTAATTAAGCATACCACTGCAGCAGGTAAGCACTTCGTAATTAGAGGTAGGCATGCTCAATGTTCATTAGGGGGTAAAAACTCGGTGTAAATTGTCTCAAAAATTGGTTTATTTTCCTCTGCGATGTTTGTCCCCTGTTTTGACCGGTCTTTTAATATCTTTCCATATCTGCTCATGTCACTCTAATGTACTGAAGGTAAAATACACATGTCTCTGTTGCATTAAAATAACAGCTGTAGCAACTAAACCAGACATAATTTTAATGAGCTGGTAGTGAATAGTGAGTAGTAAAGGCTCTGGTGAAAGAAATCTAAAGTTTATAAGAGTGAATTATAGCAATTTTAATCATACATTTGCCTTAGGAACTTGAAATTACATCAGATCAAAGTTAAAAAACATAGGTTCGCCCTCTTGTGGACTATATGCAGCATTAGAATGGCTCATAGGAATAATCAAGCAAAATCCTTGTCCTAATTTGACAGCAGTAGGGCTCAATTTATCACTCAAAATTCCAAAAACGCTGCTGAGTGGTTGGTCTGTAAAGAATAGTCACACTGCAGGAGATTTGGGCAAAACAGAAGAGTTGAGTTAAAAAAAAAATCAGATTTTAATTCTTTTTTATGAAAGCAAATACTAGTGTGTTAAAAAGTATAATTTGGGATAGCTCTGCTTCTGTTTGCACTTCTCTGCATATTTATAAGACAACCAGGGATATAAAAACAGTTTCTGTAATGATAATAAGGCACAGTGTTGCATGGCTTAACACGGTTGCCTCACAGCACGAATATTCCTGGTTTGAACCTCCTGGTTAGCTGGGATCTTTCTGTGTGGAGTTTGCCTGTTCTTCTTTTCCAGGTGCTTCAGTTGCTCCCACCACCACAGCCTGAAGACACGCATGTCAGGTTAATTAATGTTTCTAAATTAACTCTGGCTCCAGTCCCCCTGCCCAACCCTAAGTTGAATGCATGGCTGGTTTCTGTAATAAGTTAGTCGAACCTTCTATACTGAGCACTTTTCTCCATTTTTCTTTTAACGGATTAGTGCTGAAATAACTGAGCGGACAGCAGTTGCTAATAATTTTGATTAATTATTGAGGTTTATTTAAAATAATCCTGCTTTCACTTTTTACAGGACCTTCCTTTCCCGGATGTTTCCTTTTATGTTGCTATCATTGCTTGAATTGTGAGAAATGTTTGTATGCATTTAGCCTATTTACTTGGATTTTATAGACCAAGCAATCAGTGAACTAAAACAATCTTTGAAAAAAAACCAAAACAATAAATAACACGACGATTTTGAGCCGTAGCCCTGCGGTGGAATGTAGTAGAATAATCTCAAGCGCCCGGCTCAAGTTATGCACATATTGTTTGCAGATGAGTGTTCATGCACTGCTGTACACGGAGTGCTCTTGTTCCAGGCGTTCTGCCTGCCTTATTTAAGATTCAGCAGTAATAGGAGAGAGGTCTCAAGGTCTCTACACCTCCATTTCCCTTCCAGCTTTTAGCTTCCTGACTCGGATTTCCTCCCTTCTAATTCTTATTTCTGCTTTTAAAAAAAAAACAGTCTGACCTTCTCCCCTACCTCGAAGCTCATTCATTGTGTTCCTCCTCCAGCTTCTCATAGTTCATGCCCGGCCTTCTTTCTTCCCTGTCTCACTCCTGAGCTCTCTTCACACTGTTGAACCTCTTCGCTACAGACTCTATGGGCTGATAAATATTAATGAGCGATCAATATGGACCTGCTGCAGCAGCTGCTGCAGAATATTTTTCTTTGTGTGCGTTCCTGTGCATTTGCACGTGAATTCAGATGACTGCGGGAGTAAACACATACTGGGCTGCATGTTTATCTCAGCCTCAGTACCACTTTCCTCATGAGGTCATTTAAGCGATACTGTTTTAATGTTTTAATTAGCCGAGCGGTAATTGAGGCCCTGAATTAAGGAGATAAGACGTGTTTCCTCTATACAAAGCAGCTCTGAATGCAGTTATTATCATGACACAAGGGGATGCAGTTTTTACTAAACACATCTGATGTTATACAGCACTCTAATACATTAATGAAGTCACATTAATAATGTTGTGTCAAAATACTGATGAACTTAACTTGTAGAAAGCTGTGGTTTTAGTATTTCTGTCTGTGCTGCTTTGCTGTGGAAGATTACCAAGTTCTGCCGTCTTTGCTAATTAAACTGTAAAAACCTCAATTATCTTAGACACAAATGGTACATTCAGCAACAGTATAATTGTATTGCTTAGCCACAAAATATGGTGACATATACTGTACATTTTAATGCTGCCAAATTATTGTGTGGATAAATCATTACCTTGTTAGAGGGAACTGTAGAATAGTCTTGTCATGAGTATCTCAGTCTTATGCAGCTGTCATTTAGTGATGTGTGGACGCTGCATGTGATATTGCTTCTTGAAAGAAATGGTTATGGACAAAATGCATATTAGCTCTCCTACTGAAAATAGGCTTATAAGATAATTGCTTCCTTAATAAACGTAATAGTAATCATTCCTAAATTAATTCCTAATTTGAAATTAAATGGCGTTTTAGTTCATCCGGCCGAATGACCGATGGTATTGGCCAAATTTTGGTGAAACTCGCACACAGTGATCACCACATGGGTGCTCAAGGTCAAGATCCTAGATGTTGTTTTTATGGGCACTTGTCCGTTTGCATAAAAACTGATTCTCCTCCTAGAGCAGGGGGTCGCAAACCTGCGGCTCTGGAGCTGCATGTGGGTCTTTTGCAGGGACTCCCTGTGGCTTTGACTAAACAAGGACGAAAAAAAAAAACAACTGGATTTATATGGAAACGCACAAGAGTTATTTTGATTTTAACTTGTTTGTTTACATGTCATGTTAATGTGTCATTGCTGCAAGTGTTTCTTTAGATTACAGGTTTTTCTTGCTCAAGGACTCGGAGGATGCAGAGCACAGTTAGATCAACAAGTCTTTAATCAGATGAAGTGCTGTTCAGCATCTATAGAGTAGTGGGTGGTGCTCTGGGGTTGTATTGCTGCACAAGGTCCGTGAGGTGTGGGGGCTAGGTGAGGCTGTGTTTCTTAGCGAGAGTCTTAGCCAGGTGAGGGGCCCCAATGTGGCAGGGTTATTCCAGTAAAATGTTGCCCAGTTATGTTCCGAGAGATGTGCAGGTCCGAGTGACAGGGCGAGTGTGAGTACGGCAGTGTACCAATGGGGGGTCTAGGCAGGTTTCCAAGATTGTGGACTTGGAGAGAAGAGACAGAGGTGAGAATATTCGATAACAAAGAGTTGCATCAAGAGAAATCTCCTGTAGACTGAAGTCTTGGAATGGACCCGCTTACTACACTTAGGGAAGCGAAAGATCTGGTGAAGAGTGGCGAAGCAGGACCAGCTTGTAAAACACTGCTGAAAAAGCGGTTTCTGGAGAACAGGTGTGCCTGCAGGACACCTCCCAAGCCACGCCCACTCATTTAATAGTGTAACCTATATATCAAATTTTACAAAATACATCATTGCCTGCGTCTGTTGCCTGGCAGCATATCTTCTTAATGTTACTGAACCTCATTAGTGATGATAGCATGGATGTACATAATAAATGGTTCATTAACAGACTTGTTTGCTTTCGCTGCCATTAATGCTGGCTTGCCAGTGTGTGGCACTGTGGCTGGAATTTAGTCAAAATTGAATCGATCCGGGCCCACTTTTTCCCCTTTAACAGTTATTAAAGCTTCATGGCTGCTGTTCAGCCCACAGCAAAATAGTTCCTTGTGTTAAAAAAAAAAAAGCTTTTAATTATTTACAGAGTATTAGTTATTAGTAGATAGGTGAATTTATACTTGATTGGTTACGTCACGTTTATTTTAAGGCTCTAACATGCTTTGCAGTTCCATTCAAATTTTTGGTCAAAAATTGCTCAAAAAGGGTCTTTTGATAGTCAAGGTTCCCCATCCCTTGTACTGGTCAGATTTTAGTGAAAATTGCACACAATGATCACCCAAACTGCACTCAAAATCACATTTGTCATTTTTTTCAGGCATTTTTACAAAAATCAGCCTAAAATGTTCATGAAGTGTTTGCATGTGCCCGTCTGTCACTAGGTTTATTTATGGCATAAATATATTCGGACCTGTCAAGAATTAGGGCGCCTCTTTGACTTCTCAGTGGATTTTAATTCTCATCAGTTGGTACATTTAGAGCCAAGATAACGGCACGACGGTAGTGTGCGGCCACTCCAGAACCATTGTGATGCTTGTACCCCTGTGATTGTCCCGGTTTTGACCCGTTATCCGGGTGTTGTGGACGCCGGGACGGTGGAGTTCGTGTTCGAAAGTCGGAGGTGCGAGGACGACCAGATGCCGTTGTAGCTCCGTCCACAGACTGTGCTAACTGGCCATCCAGCGGCATTGTTTTTCATGACCTGCCGGGCAGCGTCCGGGAAACCAAAGTCTTTGGGTTCCGGGGAGTATCGTCGCAGGGCTGATGCTGCGGCCGGGCGGTTTCTGGGGGCTCCGATCTTGGCTTGCTGTGTGGACCGGGCCTTCAGTCCTCGGCGTCGTTTGACACCGGTGGCCGGGGAAGAGGACATCGTGGGCGGGGTTTTGTGCTGGGCTGGAGGCCAGCCGGCCGGCATTAACCCTTGTATGGGGCACTGGGTCCTGGGGGAACGCCATTTCATTTCACTGTGTATTTATATGTAGTTGAAATGACAACAAAGCAATCCAATCCAATTTTAGCCAACCATTCACAACAAATCACTTTGTTTCTGTACTCCACACATTACAGTAACCTTTGAATTGTGACAGATCATGGGCTGGATGAACTACTGCGCCCCTGACTGTTCCAGACTTTTCTAATAACTGATGGTACAGACCAACTACACCCTTCTTTGTAACAGTATTCCCTGATATCAGCAACTTTTGTGAGCAGGATAATGCACCATGCCATAAAGCAAAAAAATCTTCAGGAATGATTTGACATTCAAACCATTGTTTGCTAACTTGGTGTCCAGATTCTATCGGTGATCGATTGTGAGGCAGATGAGATACAACTTCTGGTTTATAAGTTGATTTGTTTAATAATTGTCAATCAAATTTTTTGCATGATGGCACAGTGGTTAGCACCGTTGACTCACTGCAAGAGTGTCCGGGTCCAACTTATAAACCAGAAGTTGTATCTCATCCGCCTCACAATCGATCACCGATAGAATCTGGACACCAAGTTAGCAAACAATGGTTTGAATGTCAAATCATTCCTGAAGATTTTTTGCTCTGGGAGGAAGCCAGAGCACCCGGAGAGAACCAACAGCCAGCTAGCCTCACTGTTGGCACTTTGCATGTTCTCCCCGTGCTTGCGTTGGTTCTCTCCGGGTGCTCTGGCTTCCTCCCACAGTCCAAAGACATGCAAAGGGGTTAGGTTAACTGGCAATTCTAAATTTACCGTAGGTATGAATGTGTGCATGAATGGTTGTTTTTCTCTCTGCGTTGACTCTGCGACAGACCGGTGACCTGTCCAGAGTGTACCCCACCTTTCGCCCTTTGATAGCTAGGATAGGCTCCAGCGCCCCCCCCGCGACCCTGAATCGGATAAGTGGAAAAAGATAGATGAATGATAGAATGGAAAAATTCTGTATAGTGTTGTGGTTCACATATTCCCCTTGCAAGCAGAAGGTCCCTGGTTTGTTTCCAGGTGGGGACACAAATTGCGGAGGCTTGACTCCCACATTAGGGAGTTGTGGTTGGGGCCTTCAGCACTGTCAGCAATGTGATCGATGCTAACATGCTGATACATTCACATATTTTTGTGACATATTTTGCTGTTTATGGCTATGGTTACTACTTACCATGTAGTCGCGATACTCCTGAACTCCTGGGTGTGACTGTTTGAGAGCTAGAGGATTGGTTTGTGCAGTACAGCCAACCATTGACAAGAAAGCATGTCACTTTCTGTCTGTACTTCACACATTACAGTAGTCAGTGAATTGAAATGGGTTGTGAGCATGATGAACTACGGCGTCATTGATGGTT
>VUQH01059276.1:0-12381 GCA_015106775.1 Etroplus canarensis | reverse complement strand
TACTGATGAAAAAATGTGGGTGGAATTTAATTGCTTTTCCTTTAGAGGAGCAGGTGAGAAGTTGGTAAATGTTTTTATTTACGTCTGAAGCACAATATCTTGAGCCCAACTTAGCCGAACAAAGATGGAGGGCGAAAAGAGCAGGCCTGGCTACATATCAAAATGTCACGAGCTAAGAAATAGTTCATGCACTTTTTTTCAAGCAGCAAACTGTTATTTAAGTGAATGTTTGAGGTGTTCTCCTCATTTTGAGAGATCTTTGTCTTTATATGGTCTTACATGGACAAAAGTATAGGGCCACTTCTCTTAATCACTGGATCCGGGTGTTTCATTCAGTCTTATTGCCGCAGGTATGTAAAGTCAAGCGGCTAGCCATGCAGTCTACCTTTACAAACATTTGTGAAACAATGGATTGTTTAAAAGAGCTCACTGAATTCCAGCCTGGCAATGTAATTGGATGCCACCACTGCAACAAGTCAATTGGTCAAATTTCTTCTCACCAACTTCATCAACTGTAAGCGGTATTATTGCAAAAGGGAAGCATTAGGTAACCACAGCAACTCAGCCACCAAGTGGCAGGCCACGTAAAGTTACAGAGCGGGGTTGTTGAGTGCTGAGGTGCATAGTGTATAAAAGTGACTCAGTAACTACGGAGGTCCAAACCTCCTCTGGCATTAACATCAGCACAGAAACTGTGCACAGGATGCTGCATGGCCAAGCAGCTGCATGCAAGCCTCACATCACCAAACACAATGTCAAATGTCAGATGGGGTGGTGTAAAACACACCGCCAACTCTGGAGCTGTGGGCATATGTTCTGTGGAGTGACCAATCATGCTTCTGATCTGGCAGTCTCAATAATGAGTCTGGCTTTGGTGGATGTCAGGAGACTGCACCTGCCTGTCTGCATTTTGCTAACTGTAAACTTTGGTGGAAGAGGGATAATACTATGTCGGTTGGCCTGGGCCCCTTACTTCCAGTGAAGGGAAAATCTTAATGCTTCAACTTAGCAAGACATTTTGGACAATTCTGTGCTTCCAATTTTGTAGGAACAGTTTGGTAAAGGCCCTTTTCTGTTCCAGCGTCACAGCACCCCAGTGGACAAAGGAAGGTCCAGCAAGGAGAGTTTGGTGTGGAAGAACTTGACTGGCCTGACCTCACAAATGCTCTTCTGAATGAATGGGGAAAAAATTCCCACAGACACACTCCAAAATGTTGTAGAAAGCCTTTCAAGAGGAGTGGAAGCTGTGATAGCTGCAAAGGGGGGATCAAACCCATATTAATGCCTATGTATTCAGAATGGGATGTCACAAGTTCCTGTAGGTGTGTGTGTTCCCTAATACTTTCGTCCATATAGATATGCAATATTGGATAATTTTCCTCCATAGAATAATGAAATAATATTGTTTGTTTCTTTATGAATCTATTTTAAGGACTTTTAAGGTCTTCACTGATCATTTTGTAGTTCAAACTTATGCAGACCTATGATAAAACCTTTGCATTTCCTTTGAAGGGCCAGGTTGACAGAAAATATATAAAGTAAAAGTACTCATAATTATTTCGACCTTTTAAATATTTAAATTGAAATAAAGTATAATCAGAACCTGCTCAATGTGACAGCTTTTTTGTTGTGTCTTTAATAAATATATGAAATTAGAAAGAAAGCAATTCAGCCGCTCACCTTCTGATTAAAAGGCCACTTGAGGAGAGCGTCACTGTGTCCTCTCATCACCACAAAGAACAAAGACAAGTGGGTGCCACGGCCTGTCCCGTCACCGTTCAGGTAGATCCGCAGGCACATCTTGTAGCCGTATTTACTGGTATAAAAGGCTGGAAATTAATAACATTAAGACATTACACAGTAACAATCAAGTGCCACTTCCATCAGGAAGTGGAAATCCTTACTTGGGCAATCATCGTATAGAGTGGTTACCCGGAGAGAACATAGCAGGAGCCCTGCCAGCCACGGCATCCTGCCTCTTCTTAGTGAAATCAGAGATCTTCCAGACAAAAATGCCGTCGTACGTTGCTGCCGCCATCTCCCTCATTTTCCCCTCCATCTCCACAATGGACAGGTCCCTCAGGCTCACCGTCCTCTCCAGCTGACGAACCTGCAGCACAGCAACACACAAACACGGCGTTTCGATTTGGCTTAATGAGACATCTTTGAATGAAACGCCCACAACCTCATAAATGTTATCAGATCTTCTACCCACCATAGATATTAACCACACAAAGTTTGGAAAAGATCCAGCAAACCAGTCAGCTCCAATAGCGGTAATAAGATTTGTAATGGACAGATAAGCAAAATATAATGGCTCTGCGGTGGAGACAATGATAAATGCAACTGCTGTTCCATGAGTGCTGCAGTGTAATGGCCTACTGTACAGCTGCCATATCATGCAATACGCTGCAAGACATCAAGATGGTGTTTTGGCTCATATAAAGAAGGCAATTAAGTGACTTTAAGTAACAACATGAAGGGCACATTAAGAAACAAGACGGGCTCAGTCTGTGATTTGTACTGACAACATGTGACCTGCACCACAACACAGGGGGAGGCTTTTCAGAGAGGGGAGAGTCATCAAGGAGCGAGGTGAACCTGAAAGGATCTGAGTCATGTTAAAGAGTTTTTCTGAGTACTGCAAAGGGCTGGACGCCACTGTGAAAACCTTCACTGAGTGTTTACTCTGTGGTCATGTGTGACTTTATCACCTTGTTATTGAGGATCTCAATCTTGTCTTGGTCTAGCCGGTGTTGGCGGTTGTAGGCCTCCATGGTGGTGCAGGAGCGCTCCATCTCTCGATTGAGGACGCAGACGATGTTTTCAAACGTGTTCACTTTGAGCTCGAGCTCCTGGCAGCGCCGACTCAGCTCAGCCACCTTGGTCTTTTCACTCTGTAGTTGCAACTCCAGGGCGGCGCCCATGGCGCTGGGCAGTGGGGTGAAGGATGTGGCCAGGGCCGGGGCGCACGCTCCCTGCACGGGAGCTGCACCACCCCCACCCAAGTGGCTCATCTTGAGCTCCAGGTCCCTGAGGGACTGGTGGAGCTCCTGCAGCTTCTGACTGGCCACCTCCAGGCTCTGGGGCTGCAGGCTCTCCAGGCTCACCTTGATGCCCATGATGAAATGCAGAAGCAGGTTGAGGTGTTCATACGAACACTGGCGCTCATGGTCATGGATCTTCTCTTTCTCCACCTTGGAGTGAAAGAAAGATACAAGCAGAAAGAAACACATTCAGAAACCAAACACAGTCGAAGATGACGATGATGATGTACAGCATGAGAAACACTGCCACCACAGAAGAAGAAAATTTCAAGCAAAAAGAAAAGCAAATGATGGAGATAGTAATGGATGTGCACACTATACAAAGTATTCATGCTTGCATTTGTTCACATTTAACTGTTTAAGCGCACAGAACAAAAATGCATACTTAACCGAATGAAAAATAGCTATATGTAACAATGTGTGCATTTAATTTTAGTTTAAATATAACTGTAACATATAAAGTGAGCCTTTTTTCCTGGGAATTACTTTTTGGAGATGGGTACTGCCTTGTGTCAACAGGAGGAGCAGATTAGTTTTCTTTACGTTCACCTGTTCTGTCAATATCACTCGAGCCTGGAGTGTAGATGTCTCCTAACGGGCCGGGGATGCTCAGAGGTAGAGCCTCATGTTGTTCTGAAAAAGCGTTCTGATCTAGTTTTCATCTTTTGATGAAAATAAGACTACGACGAGTGAAAATACTGCTCTCAGATGAAGACTCCACATGTCAAGGTCTGGGTAAAAGTATAATCCATTTACGAGTAAATGATCCTAAATCTTAATCTTATTTTGAAAGTTCAGTTGCTGCTAACCAGCTGTTTTAGACTCTTCCTGTCTCAGGTCTTGACTGTTCAGCTGCCTCTCCAGCCAGTCTCTCATTCCACAAACAGGAGGCCTGCAACTCCGCCAGTTCCTAGCTGTGACTTCACCAGACCATTACCTTTCTGCACACCAGCATAAATCAGCACAATCAGACATCACTCGGACTTTGTACCAAGGAGCTGGCAGACCACTGGTAACATCTAGAATAGCTCAGGTCTGCACTGCAGGTATGAAAACACTAGGTGAAGGTGAAATTCAAGTTTGCCCACAGGACAAGAGACCTATATATTTGTCACCAAGTACTTGGCAAGTGAAGTATTTGCGGAAGAACACCTTATACACATTATTAAATATTACTGCCTACTTTTGCATGCACAGCCTGAATAACAGCAATAATTTGTTTCATGCTTAAATTGATGAATCTCACCTACTCTGGTACCTCTGCACTGGCCATCTGTTCAGGGTAGATTTACTGATATAGCTACTTATTTTGTGGCTTATTTATAAGGTATTGAACGGGCTAGCTCCAGCAATCCTGGACTGGACCTCAAGGTCTCAGTCTCTCCTCTAACATAGTATTCAAGTCTAGGTCCACAAGGTGCTGGTTGATGTGCCAGAAAAAGACCACAGTGGCTTATAATCTAGGTTTCTACTATTTTTTTGCCCAGTATGCCAAGGACCAGCAGCAGATTAGAGAGTGTTCGTGCTGTTGTGGTCGTTTTAATACCCTATAAATCAAGGTCTTCAGCAGTAGGATTGCTTGGAAGCAGCAGCAGCAGCTCGACTGTCACATAACATTAATGCTGGCACTAGCATTTGTTTTACAGATACCCAGAGGGAAAATACGCCTCCGGATTCTCTGATCGTTTGTCTCAGCTACACTATACGGACAAAAATATTGGCCACCAGCGCATTACACCTACAGGAGCTTTTATGACATCCCATTCTAAATCCATAGGCATTAATATGGAGTTGGTCCCCATTTGCAGCTATAACAGCTGCCACTCTCCATCCCAAAGGCGTTGGATGGGGCTGAGGTCAGAGCTCTATGTGGGCCAGTCAAGTTCTGCCACACTAAAAGCATCCAAAATTGCCTTTATGGACCTCACTTTCTTTGTGCACGGGGGCACAGTCATGCTGGAACAGAAAAAGTGCCTTCCTCAAACTGTTCACCCAAACCTGGAGGCACTGAATTTTCTAAAATGTCTTGATGTTAATGCCAGAGGAGGTTTGGAACTCTGCAGTTACTGAGTCAGTGTAGCATTGGCCACTTTTACGCACTAGTCACCTCAACACTTGTGAACCTGCTCTGTAACTTTACATGGGCTGCCACTTGGTGACTGAGTTGCTGTGGTTCCTCAACACTTCAACTGTGCAATAATACCACTTACATTTGGACTTCAGTGAGGAGACTGGCTCACTGCTTGGTTTTATACACCTGTGCGAACGTGACTGAATGAAACACCTGAATCAAATTCAGAGCTGTGGCCCATAAATTTTTGTCCATATTGTGTGTATATATCCTTCATACAGTGAATTTATTTATTTATTATCATTACCAAATCCATTATTAACAGTCCAACATGTCAGCAGCCAAGGCAGCTTTGTCCATTCATCCCTTAATTCTTTATATTATTCACTCAATACTAAATCTGTTTTGTCACTGTTGCTATTTCCCAGCATTCAGGCTTTTATGAGAAGGTTATTAACACACAGTGTTTGGTGATGACATGTGCCCTGACTCTGGCAAACTTGAAGATGAATAAATATTGGTGAGAAAGGGTGACTGCTGCAATCAAATTCATGTTATGTAATCAAACTAAAAAACGAAAAAACACATTTAATGTAATTTTCATACAGATGAAAAGTGAATACTTTGTATAGGCATTGTGCAAATATACAAACACTGGCTCTACACCCAACAGGATTCTTTTACAGGCATGTAGCAACCAACTGTGTTACCACTGAATAATCTAACACCTTGGCTTTACATGACTTGAAAACTACTGCATATTCTTTTTCAAAACAGGTTACAATGTCCCAACCTTTTTAGAACTGACTTTACAATTCAGCAGGGACATTAGCTATTCGTGCTTTCTCGTTTTAGTCCAAAAGTCTCGTCACTAAATTCGAGATTTTGTTCAATTTCACCAAGGTATTAAATAATCCAATAGCTGTGACATTAGCCGGCGATACACATACAGCAAATTATGACAAAAATGTCTACTTACAGACGTATCGCAGCCAACAACATGAAATCTGCATGGTGCTTTAAATTTACTGCAGAACTTAATATGGTCCACATACTGCAAAACAAAAAAAATGAAAGAAGCTAATGATCCGTAGAATACGGTGTAGAATTTGACCCCTAGCTAAATGGTAAATGAGATTAATCTAACAGAATCATGAAAACTCTATTAAATCTCTGAAATACCTTTTCTCTGGGGATCTTTTTCTTCGCACAACCTTCACAAATCATCGGGTACTTTGGACAGATCTCATCATGAGCCTGGAAGAATAAATACAGTTAGTTTAAAATGAACTAAAGCATCTCCTCCTGATATTGGCCTCATCCCTTAACTTCAGTTTGAACTGCACGGAAGCTTTAAGGCAAGCAGAGGCAGCTTTTATAATTCTGTTGTGCTGTGGCGTACTCTGCAGGTGATACAATAGTCTAAGCTGAAGGTTTGTTTGCAACCCCTGGCAAAAATGATGAAATCACCACACCTGAAGGATGTCCATTCAGCTTTTTTTTTACTTTGTAGCAAACAAACAAATCACAGACATGACAAAAAACAAGCTTGCTTTAACACTAACCCCATTTTGGATATTTTCTAAAATGCAATAAACACAGAAATCTCCTGCTGGGTCTGCCCTGGGGCCTCCTCCTGGCAGGGCATGCCCAGAACACCTCATCAAGGAGATGCCCGGGGGGCATCCTGATCAGATTGCTGAACCACCTTGACTGGCTCCTTTTAATGTGGAGGAGTAGCGGCTCTACTCTGAGCCCCTCCTGAGTGACTGAGCTCCTCACCCCGCATCTGAGGAGAGCTAACAGTTCATGTGGTAATTAACAGGAACCGGATGCGCGCTGCATAGATTTGCTGCGCGTGGAGGACGCTGGAGCAGTGTGCGATTGCGCGACATTCCCTCTAAGTTGCGCAATCTAGTTTTGCATTTGTCTAGGGCCTAGACAAATGCAAAACTAGTAGAACTAGTAAAAAATCAGCCAGAAAAGATGAGGAGCGAAAAAATGTCAGTGGCCTCCACCACCTGTAAAACCATTCCTGTTTTGGGGGTTGTCTCACTGTTGCCCCTCTAGTGCAACTGTTGTTGATTTCATTAACACCAAAGCAGCTGAAACTGATTAACAACCCCCTCTGCTACTTAACTGACCAGATCGATATCAATTTGTGCTGGATTAACAGAGACAAGCCTGACCTTGATGTTCTTTAACAGGAAGGGTTCTTTGCAATATTTGCAGTTGAGCGTCCTCTCCGGACACTCCCTCTCGTTGTGACGCTCCTGCTCGTTGGCTCTCATCAGCTCCTTGCAGGAAGGACACAGGATGATCATGAAGTCACAGTTGCCCTCGTGGCTGGCCTGTAGGTAACCAGAACAACTTTACGTACTGTCCAGCTATCCAGTGTTAGGATGTATCTAACATGAGACTTGAATGGACAGGTTAAACCTTATTAAACAGCTGACAAATGAAAAAGCAGATAGTGTAAGTTTAAAAAACACACTTCCATCTTGAATTGTGCAGAGGAGAAACTTGAGCAAAGTTCTGAAACACTTCATGAGCACAGACACTGTGCCACTGACGCCCCCTGCTGCACTAACAGACAGGCTCCATTCACATGAATAAGAGGCCTGCATTGCTTCTGTTGAGCTAAACTCAACATTAATGAGTATTCACACTACGGCGGAAAGACGACCAAGATCGAGGTTTACTTTACTGCCCTCCTGACCAGAGTTCCAGCCACACAGATCCTACCGTAGACAGCCAAAAAAGCATCCATTTACAACATCTGATGCACTCAAGTGTCAGCGCTCACAAAGTAAAGCTCAATATGGTCAATGGAACATACAAATTAAACTACAGGAGTGAAGTTTTGCACGGCTGTAATAAAATCAACAATAAGCCAGTAAAGCAGTAAAACACATTGACCTGAGTCTCTGGTACAGGGGTCTCAAACCTGTGGCTCCAGAGCCACATGTAGCTTTTTTGCCCATCTCAAGTGGGTCTCTGTGACTAAATATAAAATATAAAACTGACCTTTTAATTTTGATGACTGTAAACAAATAAGCACAAAAAAGTCTCACCTTGAGGCTCCCTAACTATGGACTCCAAATTCTAAATAAATAAATAAACAGCAGTGGAGGAAAGTAGAGGTTTTAACAGGGAGTGGACAGATTTGTTAGCTTTACTGCCACAGCTGCTGGCTTACCGGTGCGCTTGCTCTGCTGCTGGACTTCAGTCAAAAATCAAACTGAAACAACTGTTTGTAATTTATTTTTTGCTAACTGCTTACGCTGTTTAAACTGAGTAGCCTGATAACTGTTTCATTTATTATCAGAGCGGGCTCCTTTTAATTGGATTCTTTTGCACACAGGTAGGACACTGAGTGGCCTGCAGAGCTTTGTGATTACTCTGCTTCATCCTCCTCTTCACAATTGCTCTGATTTGGTGTTGATAAAAATAAATAAATAGTAAGTAAAACATTTTTTTTAATTAGAGTCCTGCCATTTAAATTTAAAATACAGTAAAAACATGGTATTTTTGTAATGAAAATGCAAAGTGAAAGTACTAAAGAAACATGCGGAGTAGCCACGTGTTTTGGCAAATTTATATTTATTCATACAGGCTGGTCCACCTTTAAGCTAAGATTTACTTTTTTATCTCAAAGTTGTGAAATTCTTTTGTTACAGCAGGCAAAAAAAGCTCAAACACAACAAACACATAGCAAACAGCTAATATCAAATAAGCAAGCATTATAAATATGTTTCGTAGCTCTAAACAGATTTTCTGGCTTTGTGGACGGTAAATGTTGCCAACCCCTGCTGTGGTACAACATCGCCACTGCACGGTCCTGCAGGACCTGAGGAGGTATGCTAAAACCACAAGGACCAACCTCCGAGGCTGAAAAACGAAGCCAATGTGAGGAAAAAAAAAACTGCAGTTCATCTAATGGCCACTTGAGGCAGGTTCCAGAAGTGGATGCATCATCATTATTCAACAATGTTGGGTCGTGAGGAGAGAGAGATTTGGAGTTTTTAAATAAAGCTTCCTAAATCAACCTGAACTAACATTTTACCTTTTGTTTTGTTGTTTATTTAATCTTTGGTTTAGTCGGCCATGTTTTTTACAGTGTAGGTGAGCATGTCTGCATATTAAGGTTCTTTTTTTAAACTAATGTCTTACTCCTTTGAAAAGAACTCAGTTATACTTCTGGTGCAATATCTAAGTATCCTCTAACAACAAACATATAATTCATTTGAATGTGTAACAATGATGTAATCATTAATTAGCATACATGAACAAAAACATCAGCTGATTAAAATCACCACGGTCTTTTCTGAACTTTTATGGCCGACATCGGATTGAAACAATGTCGGTGCTTCAGTCGTGCTCTTGAGAGGTTGCTATGGCTTCAGCTGGCCACCAGATGTCACTGCTCTTAGTTAGACTGAAGCTTTGAAGCTTTGAATCTTTTTCTGCGCAATTAGGAGGAAAGCCTCAGACCTTCATTAGGCTTCACCTGGTATGAAGAACCTAAGGTGGCCCTTGGGAAACGACTGTGCCATCCCCAGTGGTGTCGTGGTTTACATGTTTGCCTGACACAAGCATCTCTCACCACGGAGGGTTGCATCAGGAAGGGCATCCTGCATAAAACCGCTGCCAAATTATCAATGCAGATTAATCTGCATATAAAGCATAGAACACAAGGGAGCAGCAGAAGGTACATTCCAGTAAGATTGTGTCGATGGACAATGATGTTCAAAGTGACTGAGGAAGGCGAGTTTGAGCTCGTTTCCCCACTGATGCCTTAAATTATTATTATCATTATGATAATATTCATAATAAACTGAATCTTCATCACAGCTCCACACAGGCCCCGTCGCAGACGTATCTGGGAGTGCACGGCCTCTCGCACACAACTTCGTGCTCGGACTTTGGCATACTTTGAAGTCAATGTGTGCGACTGCAGAGCGGCGCCACTGATCCATCATCAAATGACAGAAAACCAGGAGGAGGATACTGCCGACTGTTGGACTGATTTTTAAATAGGAGCTTATCGTGACTGTGGGTCTGTAAACCACCGGTGGCTCTCTGGTGAAATCCACCTCTTTTGTTTGTGAGTAAGGCCCAGCGAACTGCACCTTGCAAATGCATTTGTGGTGTCCGCTGCCTTTCAGAACCCAAACCATGACCGCTCATCGAGTATTTCAAATCATATTCCCTTCAAAGTTAAAGTAACAGCATATTAGCTCCACTTATGACTTAGTTAACAAAAGTCTTTGCTAATGTTTTTGCATCAACATATAAATAAAGAATTACATTCCATGAGTTAAATGTGAATCATTCATAAAGGTGACGTGTTTGCAGGAAGGTTGGCATAGGTACAGTATATTTTGTTTTAGATATGCCTGATTTTCACTTATAAAATGCTTTTGTTTGCAGGGCTGTATTTTCTTTATTGCTCACTGTTGCCTCCTAGAAACTGCATGTCGGATATTAATATGGGTGATATGGGGTCAGCTGCTGGGGAGGTTACATGCTGAAGTGTTTGGCTGTTGGTGACTAAAATATCTCAAAGGCCAGACGTGATAACAAAATCTTTAATTCACCTCGAACTCTTTGACAGTTCCCGTCCACGTGCAGCCTTCATTGGGGCAGACGGCTGCCAGGGCCTCCACTTCTCGGCGGGCTGCATTGTCAGGGAAAGCCTGGGTGGAAAAACGGAGTTTGTTGTCAGTGTCGTTCGGTGTGGTCAGAGGGGTAGCGCTGCGGCTGCTCTGCATCAGTTTACTGCAGGTCGCTCGCACCGATTGCTCCAGCACACACGCTCTCATAGGAAAAACAGGACCGCAGCCGTTCCACCTACTGTCACTGCTGCCAAGAATTACAGAGCAGTCAGAAAGTTTCTGTTTCTGTGTTGGATCTAAACTGTGGGGCATTACATCTGAAAACAAATAAGGGCTGTGATGTTAAAGTGCTGAATTTAAGGGTTATTTTGAGGGGTTTTTACACCCAGAAATGCTCTGGCTCTTGTCACCGGCAAACCAAAAAAAGGAAGGAAGTGTAGGAGATGTTAAAAATGTACTTACACCACCTTGCTTGAGGATGGACGTGGGTTCCTCAAACAAGTCTTCTTTGATGCAGGCACTGCATTTCTGTGGTCCACAACTTAAAGGAAGAAAAAGTACATGAATACAGACACTGTGCCAGTGTTAAATGAACATCTACCCTGTGCTACACAGTACAGCACACCATGATCCAAATGCTGTTAAAGTACTTTCTTTAATCTCAGTGAGCATGTGAGTATGTGTAAGTAAACTCTAAGGCAAAATCTCAGGCTTCAGGCAGTTTTTTTCTACTCTTCGACCTGTATGATGTCAAAAAGAGAGTGGACATCCCTAATCTGGTCATCTCAGGCACATGGCTCTTCTGTTTGAAAGGGACAGCCAATAGAAGTAAGCTGGTCTTAAAGCGAGGGGAGTTAAAATGACTTCTTTGAGACAGAGGATGAAATGAGGGGCGGGACTGAGGTCCACTTTAAGACGAACAAGGATTATTCTGAGCTGGGAATCATGCAAAGCTTCTCAAAGCAGAGTCCAAGAATAAAAATGCAGGGAAGGAAAGCTCTCATCATCTTCTCAACCTTTTCACCTGCTCCCTTCAGGATCATCTATCTCCATCTCACCCTATCCCTTTGTCACTCCAACCCTCTTCATGTCCTTCATGTCATACATCCATGAACCTTCTCTGTGGTCTTCCTCTTCTCCTTCACCTCTAACATATTTTGTCCAATGTATCCACCATCCCTTCTCTGAACGTGTCCAAACCATCTCATCCAGAGCTGTCCCTCTCATGGACTCATTTTTAATTCTGTCCATCCTGGTCACTCCCAGAGAAAATCTCAGCCCTGCCACCTCCAGATCCACCTATCATCTTTTTGTCAGCGCCACCATCTCCAAACCATCCATCACAGCAGGTCTCATTAAACCTTTCTTTTTCACTACTGCTGCTATCACAAAGCACCCCTGACAATCATCTCCACCCACTCCACCCTGCCTGAACTCTCTTCTTCACCTCTCTTGTGCTCTGTCCATTGCATTGGATGGTTGATCCTGAGTATTTAAACTTATCCACCTTCATCACCTCTACTCTTTGCATCTTCACCGTTCCACCTGCCTCCCTCTCATTCACACACATGTACTCTGTCTCATTTCTACTGACTTTCATTTCTCTCCAGTGCATACCTCCACCTCTCTAGGCTCTCTTCCACCT
>VUQH01059273.1:20331-31442 GCA_015106775.1 Etroplus canarensis | reverse complement strand
GCATTCGTTGGTATTACGTTTTCTATATGTTAGCAGTACATTATGTAAACGTCCATTTAACATTATTGTTCTGCGTTTGCCAGCGTTTTAGAGGAATTTGGATGTGTCAACATAAGCTTGTTAAATCATCTTGGTATGACAGGGCCCTTAGCACTGGCACCTCACATCAAGAGGGTTCTGGGCTCAAATGGCTTGGGCCTCTCTGTGTGGAGTTTGCGTGTTCCCCTGTAGGCTCTCTGGGTACTTCAGCTTCCTCCCACAGTCCAAAGACAGGCATGTTAGGTTAACGGGCAATTCTAAAATAGCTGTAGGTGTGACTACTTGTCTGTCTTTCTGTGTTATCCCTGTCATAGACTGGCAACCTGTCCAGAATGTACCCTGCCTCCCAACCTATGATAGCTAGGTTAGGCTCCAGCTGCCCCCCAAGGACCCTGAATTGGATAAGCAGAAGAAATATGTGTTTCTGTTTAATATTATAAATCAGTTCTGAAGAATAAATATTAAAAAGTTGCGTCTGAGATTATATGTGATGGTACACATGTACTTAATCACTGTTAGGATTATGAGGGAGTCCTTTGATCAAACAGGAAACAGGTTCTCTTTTTTCCCTTTAAGGGTTCCCTGGCCCCCCAAAAAGAGAACCTGTTTCACTTTGTTGGATTTCACATGTCCTAATAACAATTGTACAGTAACACATTTGCTGTGTGCAGACTCACACAAAGCAGTGCTCTCTGCCCTTTGGTAAGGCACGCAGTCGATAAGGTGGAACATTTTGAACATCCAGCAAATTCAGAGAGCAGTAAAGCTACGAGACCATTCAGGATTAAAAGAGGTGCTGCAGGCATACCGAATGACATTTGACCTCCAGCCTCCACCGGCTCTTTTGTAGACTATCATGCATGATCAAAGACAACTTGGTATGAGAATGGAGATGAGAGCTAGCCGCTGGCTGACCTGCCTGGACCAGGAGGTTAGACGGTCAGGAAGGCACCTTCAGTATTCTTCCTAGAGAGTGTTACCCCTTTCCTGTCTGTGAATAACGAATCCTGGAGGATGTCCACAGAAAGTCTCATTAGTGAGTATGACTGTGAAAAAAGAGTAGACATCAAATACTCAGGTGTTGAGATGTATGAAGTGCGCAGGTTTACTCATATATGATTAGGAACATAGACTGGATTAAGATAATGAGACACCTCTTTACCTCTTTAGATTTTGAAAGGCTAAAAAAATTACAGGAACATACATATTTACAAATACTTTTAGTTGAAAGTCTGCTCTAAGGGCGTGTTGGAAAGTCCTAACAGTGCAGACTAAGTGTGTGTGTTTCTGTGTGTGTGTTTTTTAGCATGGACCAAACAACTAGACACAGATCATTAACCGTAGATGAGAGTCATTTTTCTGCTGCTAATGATGGCTCGTCTTCTGTATGAGTAACTAATGCTTTACATCAACTGAATTAACACCAGTTACTGTAAAACAGCCACAGCTGGGGCTTTTTATAAAGTCCACTAGGAATAGTGATGTAGATATCAATGCCTAAAACCTCCAAGGAAAATCTGCATTAGCTAACAGCTCCTATAAATCTTACAAATTCATTCTATAAGGTGAGTATTTTAGCTTCTGCTTTTAATAAGTAAAAGAGGGGTTTTTTTTGTTTTTTTTCTACAGAGCCATCCCATGTGTCAGATAAACTGAGTTCAAGCTTTACTGTTATTTTCACTTTGGGATGATGGTTGTGGCGTCGATAGTCCTGTTGGTTTTGTCTGCTTTCTGGCGGCTGACCCTGATTTGGCCTCACTGATAATTTACAAAAGTCTTAGTTGAGCCACGTTGTTGCTCACATTTGGGAAAAGGCACTACCCTGCTTCTCATTCTCATCACACTGGACATACAGTGCAGAGTCGAAGGAAACCAGGGACACAATTTCAGGAAGTTTTCTTTGGCCAACAGAGAAAACCGGAGAGGAGATTTTTCTGCAATCCAATTTTAGCATCGTCCGAGGTTTTGGGGTAGGCAGTGGGGGTGGAGTAGGAGTCCCTGGCTGTAACCGCAACATGTGTGTTTTTGTCTCTCGGCTGGATGTGGTTTGGGTCTCAAGCATGCAGGAAGTGGTCTTTGCTGTCCAGCTAACAGGTGCTAGTAACTCGCTAAGCCTGTCTCAGTAAGACAAAAAGGTAAAATTGCAATATAAGTTTGCAAAAAGCTCAAATATGTAAGTTGGCATTTGAGGTTGCTCTATTTTGGATGCCTTGGCTGTTTGGTT
This sequence comes from Etroplus canarensis, assembly GCA_015106775.1. Taxonomy (NCBI): domain Eukaryota; kingdom Metazoa; phylum Chordata; class Actinopteri; order Cichliformes; family Cichlidae; genus Etroplus; species Etroplus canarensis. Next base: position 29,179 of record VUQH01059273.1, on the reverse strand, counting down.
CTACTTGTGAAAACACTTTTCTTTGCTTCTGTCCCAAATGCAAGCTGTGCATACTTTACTATACATTCTCATGCACACTGTTAAAAAATGATGATGATAGGGAGAGAGAGAGATAGATAGATATATGACTCTTTCTTTCTTTCTCTCTTCTCCAGGGACCTGAGGAATAATTTGATAAGTAGAGTGGAGCCTGGGGCCTTCCGTGGTCTGCTAGGTCTGAGGAGACTGTAAGTATGATGAAGCCTTGTAATAGCATTCTCCAGGGGACATGGGGAAAGTCCTCCAGCTTTAGAGACAACCAGAAAGATTTTTTTTTAAAGTGCAGAGTTGAAGCATGGACTGAAGTGTTTAACTTAGGTAAATGAGCTGGAGGTTCTGCTTCTGACATTTCCAAATTTTCCTATGCTAATTAAAATTCAGAACACAAAGGAGTGTTAGAACAGAATAGCTAGTTATGTGTAAAATCAACTTTTCACAGGACTCTGTGCAGTCAAAAACTAAGTGCACCCTTACTATTTCCATAAGAATTAAGAAGGTAAGTAGCAGGCAGGCACTGCAAATTAAATACACTTGGTCATCAGCAGATGTGACCACCTATCTAAAAGCAGAGGTTTTGGCATTTTGCTTGCCTGATGCATTCAGGTGTGTGTTGATAATTCAAGCAAATTCAATTTTATTTGCAAAGTACAACAAACGTCACCTTAATGTGCTTCAACACTGTAAGGTAAAGACCCTACAGTACTAGAGAGAAAACTCCAACAATCAGACGATCCCCTATAAGCAAGCACGTGGTGACTGTGGGAAGGAAGAACTCAATGCCACAATCTTGCCAGGGGTGGATGTTCCGTGTTAAACTGAGGATTGTTTAGAGAATTTGCAAAAACCCAAGAACTACATCTCAGACTCTGCAGGCCTCAGTTAGTATGTTAGATGTTAAAGTTCATGACAGTACAGTTAAAAGACTGGAGAAACATGGCTTGTTTGGAATGGTTACCAGGAGAAAGCCTCTTCTTTCTAAAAAGAACATGGCAGCATATAGGGGCGACTGTAGCTCAGGAGAGTAGAGCAGGTCGTCTTCCAACAGGAAGGTTGGCAGTTCGATCCATAGTTTCTCCAGTCTACATACCGAAGTGTCCTTAGGCAAGACACTGAACCCCAAATTGCTCCCAGTGCATCCACTGGAGTGTGAATGTGTGCATGATAGTTAAATGCACTTAAAGGCATAGACTAATGTGTGCGTGAATGGGTGAATGAGGCTCGTAGTAAAAAGCGCTTTGAGTGCTCAGTTAGAGTAGAAAAGCGCTATGTAAGTACCAGTCCATGACTTAGATTTGCAAAATTGGATGTGAGCAATCATTCTGGAACATTGCCCACGATTTGGGCTTATTTTGTAGCCACAGGACCTGGGCAAGTTAGTCACTGAGCCTACCTTAAACTCCTCTGTATACCAAAGTATTCTAGAGTCAAATGTGAGGCCATCTGTCCCGACAGCTAAAGCTTGGACAAAATTAGTTCATGCAACAGGACAATGATCCCAAGCACAGCAACAAATTTAAAACACACACAGAATCAAGGTGTTGTAATGGTGGAGTCGAAGCCCAGACCTCAACATGATTGAAATGTGCTGGTGGGACCTTAAGACTGCTGTGCATAATGCCCACAAACCTCAATAAATTGAAGGAATGTTGTAAAGAAGAGTGCGGGAAAATTCTTTTGCAACAATTTGAGTTGCAGACTGCTGCTAACTGTGGTTCTACAAGCTATTGAATTATGGGGTGACTTAGTTTCTTACATGACTGTATAGACTCCTGCAAAAACTTTCTTTTTCACTTGACTGTACAAAGTTAATAAAGTGACTTAGAAAACATCCAACTTCATAATTAAATGTAGTTACAGTTTGCTAATACTATCCACCACTGGAACACTTTGTTAGCCCACTACAACCCTTGAGATGAGGATTACAAAACTGACCAAGCTTGTGAGCCACAGCCCTGTGCTGATGTGCTTACTGCTGCTGGCTGATTGTTGTTGGGTGACCGTGTATTTGACAGTGTTGTTTATACTATTTTTTATTTCTTTAAATGTATTCTTTTAATCTATTGGAAGTGAAGGGTGGTAAATGTCTGTTTTTTACAATAGCATGAAGCCTTTTTATTTTTGTCAGCTGTTTTCTTCTTCAGCAGACCTTCTGAACAGAACTGAGGGAAGACTTTTTAGAATCTGAGAGAAAATGTGATGATGTAACTATAATGCAGGGAAAATAAATGTTTTCCAAAATTAAATCTTTAATGAAAATAATTAAACTTTTTCTATAAAGCTACTGTCTCTTTATTTTATACAATGCTCACATTAAAGTCTATTGGAATTCTTTCAGCCAGCGCAGACTTCTGGTCTTACCAAACTAAATAAGGCTTTCATGGCTAGGGTTTGCTTTATTTAAAAAATGTGTTAAAAAAATAAAAAGTAGATTGCAACTTTGAAAACATTTTTCTTAGAGTTATGCATCATTTGAAATGATGGCACAGTGAAGCAGTGGTTTGCACTGTTGCTTCACAACACAGATGTCCTAGTTTGAGTCTGGAGGCTGAGGGCTTTCTGTGTGGTGTTTGTGTGGTCCCCTGTGGTCCCCTGTGGGCTCTCTCAGGGTACTGTGCTGTTCTCTCCAGGTACTCTGGCCTCCTCCCAGAGTCTAAAGGCATGCATCTCAGGTTAACAGCTCTAAATTGGCCATAGGTGTGAATGGTTGTGTGTCTCCCAGTGATAGACTGGGGACCTGTCCAAGGTGTACCCTGCCTTTTGCTGTATGACAGCTGGGATAGGCACCAACCCCCTCAAGGACCCTGAATCGGATGAGTGGAAGAAAATGAATGTTTCCGTTTAACATTATGAATCAGGTCTTAAGTATTAAGACAGAAAAATTTTTACACTACAAATAGTACCCCCAACCACCCACCCACAAGGGCACATATAAATGAATAAGCAGAAGAACATGGATGGATGGCTCTTTCAAAGTTACAGGAAAATTGAAAATGTTTTACAAACTTAATTGGATTGTCAATATTCACAAAGCAAACAAAGAGTCAGTGTTTACATTTCTTTGTTTTTGGTGATTTCTTTTCTTTGGGTAATTTTCTTCACAATTACACTCACCCTTTCTACATATAGAGCAAGGAAATGAGTGACATGATTGCAGCCTGATGGTTAGTGGGATCTGGGCTGGCAGTGATGCAAACAGTGAGTTACCCGCGCTGATTCGGGGCGCGTGTGCAAGGCTTGGGGAGCAGCGGCGTGCTAATTTAAGTGCTCCCCAACTGGTGATTATTCGAGTGCTCTGCTTATTTTCCCACAGCTGCTCCAGCAAAGCAGCTCTTTAATTACAGAGTGTGAGGGCACGGAGCCACGGACGCGACAGTGCTCAGCCACTCACATATGGAAGCCCAGTGCATTTGCACGTGTTTTTGCATTTTATGGCGTGTGTGTGCCAGCATGAGGAAAAGGTCAGGACAGATATTCCAGGAAGCTGAATAGGCTTTACAGCTGTTTAAGTTCTCTGTGCAAGCAGGCGTGGAAACACAGACATATTGTTTTCCAGTTAACTCCTATTCCCACTCCTTCAACACAATAATATCAGTAAAATTCACTTTGCCTTTTTTGTTCGTATAGAGACCTGTCTAACAACAGGATTGGCTGCCTCTCCCCGGAAATGTTTCTCGATCTGGGCAACCTCTCAAAATTGTGAGTAATCCACTAAATTGGACACATGCCTTGAACCTCTTTATGCTTAATATACACCGAGTCCACAGAGAATATGTTTGATATGGCTTCAGTAATGTATGAAAAAAATATTGTAGTGAGGCTTTTTTGTATGTGAGGATTGACTAGTTTTGCTGTGTGCCTGTTTTCTTTTTCACACAAACAGAAATTTATCTGGGAACATCTTCTCCACTCTGACCACAGGACTCTTCACACACCTACTCGCCCTCAGAGTTCTGTAAGGCAAACACACACATTTATAATGGCATGATAGTCAATTATCAAAGTTTGGGTTTAAAAAAAATCACTGGAACATCAGTTGTTAAGGTTCAAGGCACAGATGCAGAGGTAAAAGTCAATTAGTTGTTGGCTGTTTTCACTGCAGTCAGTTTGGCTTGTTAATGTAGGAAAAGCACAGGTGTCACTAATGACATTAACAATGGCTATGCTGCATGCTCAGTAGGTGGGCAGTCTTGCCAGTGAATGACCATTATACCTGGAACTGCCACACATTACTGGAATAAAACTACCATTATGAGCTGTTTTTCCTGCTATGATATTCAATATCTGTTGAATGAATAAAGTCATGAATTTGAGCACACAGGTTGTAACTGTATACTGTATTCTCACCAGGCATTTCAGCACTGAGACTTTGTTCTGTGACTGTCAGCTGAAATGGCTGCTCATCTGGGCTAGGCGCAACTCAGTAAGGATTGGCAACGATACAGTTTGTGTTTTCCCCACCCACCTCCATGGCTTGGAGTTTCGCAACCTACGTGAACAGCAGCTGAAATGTGGTAAGGACTACCAGAATGGTGGTGGGTGGTATTTTTTGATACCTAAAACTGGTGTAAATATAAGGAATATTTAAAACAAAAGAAAAAAGTATGCCAAATAAAACTACAGAAATAACAGTGCGTTATTTTATTTTAAATTGGATCTATTATAGTTTACCTTGTTCTCTGTCATTTGTATTTTGCAACAGTGTATGTTCATATTAAACATGGCAAAAGCTTCATATAATGATGTCAGTGTAATCCAAGTAATCCCTATGAGCCAAAATTTCAGGCTGAATATTGCTATAAATGCAAACTTTCAGGGTTTTTTCCTATTCTTGAGTGGATATCTTTAATTTGGTCATCTCACTCACACAGCTTTGGCTAAAAGTTGACTTAAAATTATTTTAGCCTTGAAGAGAAAGTAGCTAAAATGAACTGAGGGGTTGCACTAAGACTCAGTATGAGATAAAAAAGGGATTATTTTGAACTGTTAATCGTGGAAAGCTACTCAAGTGGAATTCAAGCTACAGTTCAGAGGCCCACCAAAATTGGGCAACAGAAGACTGGAAAAATATTGCCTGGTCTGGTGAGTCTAGATTTTTTTGCAGCCACATTTGGATGATAGGTGTAATGGTGTGCAGGAGATTTTCTTGGAACACTCTGGTCTCCTTGGTACCAGTTGAGTATTGTTTAAAAGACACAGTCTGCCTGAATGTTACTGTGTCCATCCCTTCATGACCATAGTGTACACACGTTCTGATGGCTGCTTCTAGCAGGATAACATGCCATGTCACAAAGCTTAAATCACCTCAAACTGGTTTCTTGACTGTGACAATGAGTTCACTACACACAGTACACAGTCACCAGCACTCAATCCACTTCTGGGATGTGGTGGAAGAGGAGATGGGTGCACAGCCAATAAATCTGGAAGAAATGTTGATGCCATCATGTCAGTATCTCTGAGAAATGTTTCCACCACCTTGTTGAATCTAGGCTAAAAAGCATTAAGACAGATCTACAGGCAATAGGGGCTCCAACCTGGTACTACAAAGGTGTATCAAATGAAGTGGCCAGTTTATAATCTAGCTCAGAATGTAGCATTTTTTTAAGTTAAATAATTTTAATCCTCATTATAATTCATGTTTTCCATTTCACTGGTAAGTTCTCTAATGTTTTATTTAAACATAAATAACACTTTGTGTCAATAGTTTCCTGCATCAGTTGTAGTATTGTATTTGTCAACAAAAATGATATCCCACAGTCCCCAAATAATGCTCCATATAATTAACACTTTTGTTGATTTGTTAATTAATTGAGTCCACCTGTCATCCCAGGTGTAAATTAGTCCTTCAAGGCCAGAGTGAAAGCCAGCAGGTCTCTGAGTTTTGTAATTGACTGTCTGACAGCCTTTTTCATGGAGAAAAAGTGTGAAAACTATTACTTCCTTGAGGGAACTTAATCTCAGTGTTGATTTTTAGCTAAAGGACTGATGGGCTAATGATATGGCGAGGATTCCATTGTCTGTCCGTCTCTGTCTATTCATAATTCATAAGAATCCCCACTCCTCTTAAAGTATTGTTCAGTTTTAATGAAACTTCAACCAAATTCTACTCAGTGTTAGTGTGATAGTTGTTGCTTTAGGGGCAGTTTTCCATTTTCATAAGAATCACTACTCCTCCTAGACCTTTGGTCTGGACTGTAATGTTGATAAAATGTGTTTGTGTGTGCCCCTCTGCTGTCATTAGGTTTATTTATAGCATAGTAATGTCTTGTGCTAGGTTAGGGTTGATCAAGAACTAGCACCATGATTTAGGTGCAACATCCGGTCCTGGCAGGCGATAATAAGGCAATAAACTGGATATGGTGAGGCTCCTGCTGTCCGTCCATCCACAGTTCACTGGAATTGTGAATGCTCCTCTAAGCGTATTGTCAGAATTTCATGAAACTTGCATGCAGTGACATTCTCATCTGTCCTCACCCAAATAGTGCTGAAGTTCAAGGTCACATTTTTTTGTTTTTAAGACACTTGTCCATTTTTACAAGAATTGTTACCCCAAAGAGTATTGGCCTGAAATATAAGGTTCATAAAATGAATGCCTCTCTGCCACCTATACTTAAATGATGCTGTTAGGTGTATTTATAGCATCTTATATAATGTCTTAAGCTAGATTAGGGCTGGTCAAGAACTGGGACCTTTGTCCTGGATATGGCTGTTTGTGAGCTTTCTTGACTTATCAGTTTATCAGTTTTTATTCTAGTTAGTTTGTGCAATACGGGCAACCAGCGGTGAGGAAATGTATCATTTTCTTTCTCTACTTTACATATTACCATAACCCATGAATTGCGATGACTCGTGAGCCAGATAAACTTCTAAGTCACTGACGTTCTGATTATCAAGAAAAACAGTCAAGAGAAGCTTAGTTTTTTATGTTATGTGCAAGATTTTTTCATACTTCTTAACAGTGTAATTAAAGATGCTATATACAACTTTAAGAAGAAACTGTCGATGTTGTACTGGAGCACCATTATCTAGATCCAAAACAAATCTTCCCTTTCCCTTCACATCTGTAACCAAAACGGTTGTGCCACAAACATTCAGTCATGCCAGCACTGTATATACATTGAGTGGCCATGCTGTGCAGTCAGCCAACTGATGTTGAGCCCACCACCATGGTGACAAACTACTGCTGTTTTGCCACTCTCCTCTGCTCTCTCTTTCCCTACATGAGTCTGCACGCACTGTGAAACAGAGAGCAGAAAGAACAACATGTCTGAAGTGAAACAAGTGCACATAAATTATGCAACACAAATAAAGGTAACATAAATATAATACAGTTTTTATTTCTTTAATTGTTTGGTTTTCTTTGGTACCGACTGAGTGCTCTAGATTGCACTCTACCATTTTGATTTTAGTTTCACTTTTACTCTTATAATCTCTATAAATGCAGGTATGGCTAACAGTTTCAAAGGGAGGGAGATGAATGCATGTGTGGTCGGCTCTGCTATGAAAACAGCAGAGCTTCACACTAAGAGGGAGTGGGACGTCATTTTCCACTAAGGATGCCATTACTCTAGTGTAACTTACATGGCAAATTGCAGTTAAAGTGGACTGGAACAGAGTGACATTTTTTTTTTACATGGAAGCAATCTGGTTATTTCATATTGAGAAATTTTTTGAAAACAGATTGACCATTTTGTGTTTTTCAAATGTCTGAAAATACAAAGTAGTATACTACAATTAAGTACAGGCTTAACTGAATACCTGTAGTTTACAGTTTTGTGTTACAGTTTACATCTTACTAACTTGGACTGGTGCAGGCTGTGGTGTTTATGATCACTAATAGGTTAGGTCAAAGGTAGCATTCATCAGTAAAATGGTAAATGAAGTGGTACTTATGCAGCACTTTTCTAATTTACCTGAGCTTTTAAAGCACTTTTAAATTTAGGCTGATGATGATGATGCTATTTAGTGTCATTAACCAAATTCTACCTTTTTTAAACCAGCTTTATACTGGCAAGGGGTTGGAAAGCAACCATTATAGCTCATGAAACATCTGCTTATATCTTGTTGACTTCGGTTGGATAAAACCCAGAAAGAGCAGTAAATCTCAGGCCAAGCAGCAGCAGCACAGATCAGCTGATCACGGCCTGCCCACAAATCTACTGGAGCTTCCAGTCCAAATTTATACCTGACTTTATTTCCAAGTGACCTGTGCTGCCCAATCATGCTGGATCTTAGGGTTCCCCAACCCCCAGAGTTATTATAGTTTTGTGTTTTCTAATTAGTTTTTATTTTTATTTCATTTTGAGTTTTTGTTTTGAATTCAGTTTAGTTTCAGGTAGTTTCTAGAGTTTGCTCATTTCAGTTTAGTTTTTATTGTTTGAAAATGTTTAGTTTTAGTTTAGTTTTTATTAGTTTCAGTGTTAGTTTTAGTTTTCTTAATTATTATAATATAGACGTATTTGTCAGGGGAAGATTTAAGATGTTCAGATCAGAAAATACAATACAAACACAACACTTTGTGAAGGCAGATGAGTCATAATCATGTAGACATCCTGAGTCTCAATAAACAGATGCACCAAAGCCTCATCAGACAGACTGACTGACTAAATTTAATCCAACTGACAAAGACTAGAACTAAGGACATTTCCTGTATATTTTTATTTCAGTTTGTTTCCTAAGCCCACAATGTTGTTTTAGTTAGTTTTGATTTTTCCCAAAAGTGTAGTTTTTATTTTTATTTCAGTAAACTAAAATTATTTTTCTCGTGTCGTTTTAGTTTTTAGTTTAAATTTAATTTTAAATTTGGAACTTC
>VUQH01059273.1:4776-20311 GCA_015106775.1 Etroplus canarensis | reverse complement strand
GACATCCTGAGTCTCAATAAACAGATGCACCAAAGCCTCATCAGACAGACTGACTGACTAAATTTAATCCAACTGACAAAGACTAGAACTAAGGACATTTCCTGTATATTTTTATTTCAGTTAACTAAAATTATTTTTCTCGTGTCGTTTTAGTTTTTAGTTTAAATTTAATTTTAAATTTGGAACTTCTAAGAAATGCTCTACATATTATGACTTCATTTCCATACAGTTACAGAATTTTCAGACAATAAGAACAAACTTGCATACATAATGACCAGTGCTCATGTAATAACAAACACCTACAGCAAACTCATTTTAGAAGTTTGCAACACTTCAAAAGACACATTTTTGCTCTTTGGGGTTGCTTTTGGTCACTTCTTGTTAACAAGAAACTCTAAATCTACAAACATTGCATTTTCAAGTGTTTAGCGCATGAAACCTTGATTAAGTAGAGTTATGTGGATAATACAGTAGGTTTCACTCTCCACCACTTTCTCTCTGTTTGAGAAGCTAAATATGAGGCAACAATTTACAGCAAATTTGCTAGAGAGAAAAGTGTCTCATGAAAGGGATTTGTGTGGTCTTCTGTCTAATAGGCACAACTTGGTCATCCATTTAAGGCATCAGTAGATTCAAAAGGAGGAACAAGCTGCAGGAGATGCTAGTTTAAAATCCTCAGGTAAACTGAGAAGATGAGCTATGCTTTTCCCTGGCTCGTATACTACTGTGCTAAAGTCTTGAGCCACGACTCATTTCTTATATTTTGTTTGGAAAATACGGAATAGGTGCAACAATTTTTTGAAACATGCAAACATTAATGGAATACAGTACTTAAGGCAAAAACAAAGTCTTTACAGTTCTAGAAAACTTGAAAGTTAATATTTGGTATGACCACCTTTAGTCTAATACATAGCCTAAACTCTTTAAGACAAGCTTTTTCTTTCTTATCATTTCTTTAAGTTGTCTTCCTTCTTCTCGAAGGACAATCCATATCACTGCTTTCAGTGTTAGCTGGCTATTTTTTATTCTCTGTCAAGATGATCCCACACTGCTTCAATAATACTGTGTTCCATTCATCACTCCCTAAGAACTGTTGCTACTGATTTTCAGCCCAGTTCTTGTGTAATTTGGCATAACTCAGTCTTTTCTTCCTGTTTCCCTTCCTTAACAACGGCTTCTCGATATCCACCCTTTCACTGAGACCAACTCTGATGAGGCTTTGGTAGACAGTAGATAGATCAACTAAAGGGTCATATGCATCTCTCAGGTCATCTGAGGTCTTTGCTGGATTTTTTTCCCACTATTTTTTAAGAACAGATATTGTTTGTCTGCTGTAGATAGTTTTTTAGGCCTGCCACTTCTTTTTTCTATCCCTCAGTCATCCAGTTTCCTTAATTTTTTTTCAAGGACACATTGCACACCATGCTGAGAGATGTCAATTTTTTTGGATTATGGCTCTCCAGAAATCACCTTGTACAAATACTATTTTATGCCTGTCAAACTGTGTTATCTTTGGCATATTCCATAGATTCAGTGAAAGAATTGTGAATAAATTATATGTTTGTGACAGGCTGCTAGTAAAAAGGTGCCTAGTAAATGCTTTTGCCTGTTCCCCTGTATTTCCCAAAGGGGTAGCCACAGCAGATAAAGTCACATTCAACAGATGCTGTTCCTGATGCAACCCTTCCATTGTGGAAGGGGCTTGTCTCCAGTTGGGCTTGAACCAGGGATCTTTCATGTGAGAGGCGAATGTGTAAGCAAAGTCCCTAAAGATACAATTTTCTTTGCTAAGTTGTCTGTTATGTGTAGGCTTGAATGATTCATAGGTAAGTGTTAAGTGGCTTAAAAAATTAAAAAAAAAAGGTCAGATACAAGGACTGAAGTGAAAATGAGTGAAAAAGTAGTCAATGTACTAAGGAAACTTTGAAAGACCTTCAGTAGGAACTATAGAGAAACTACTGGTCAAGACCACTTCAAAAAAAAATGCATGAAAGTCTGGCTCCTTAGAAGCAAAATATAAAGAAATGAGAGGTAGCTTGATACTTTTGCACAGTAATGTACACTGATGCCAAAGTTGCCGCAGTAAAGCATAAAGTTGCTCATTCTATTGAAGCCAGTGTTTGAAGACTATAGTGTAACTGGAGTTGCGAAGTGTGAAAATGTCTAAATACAGGAAGAAGATTACATTGCATGCTGCTGGAGTTAAAGATTTTGTCTCAAGAGCCTGCTAAATTTGTGAAAAAGTCATTTTGACATGCACATTGGACTTGTAAGACCATTTATCAACCTCAAGGCTAAAAAAAATTAATACTGATATGTTGTCTGTCAGCAGTAGGTCCATCAAACTGAGTTCTTTAAGCAGAGAAGAATGCTCTCTTTACTGACTGGAAGCTGTTAGCAACAGTGAAAAGAAATCCAAAAGTCTTTACTTTCTTTTTTTCTGAAAGACTAGTTTCAGACAGGCAGCCTCCCCCTGCTTCCCTCTATCTTCCCTCCGTTCCTCTATCTCCCTGCTCTGTGCTGCTGTCCACAGGGGAATTGTATCTCATATGTGATAGAATCATACTCCTCTTCTCCTTACATCTGGCTCACATGGGGGATATTGCACTGGAATGAGAAAATCATTGTTTAGTGCTGGTGTATGTCTGTGTGTGTTTGTGTACTCTGTGTAATGTGAAGGGACATTACATTTAGATTCACTGTGTGCACAATGTGAAATAGTTTGCAGAAAACTAATGTCCCCATGTGCAGCATACACATCTCTTCCCAACAGTTTGCATTTTTTGCAGTGCCATCTACACACTGCAATGCAGACATTCTGGAGTCTTTCTATGTAATCGTAACTGTATGTGTTTTTCATTTACGCAGAACAAGCCAAACCAATTACAGGCTAATTCTGCATAGTCAATGGACAAAGAGCCATGAGTGGATTCCAGTGGCAGGACAAGAAGCACTCCTTTTAGGCCCTAAAACAGCCATTATGGGATTACAATGATAAAATCCTGGGCTCCCTGCTCTCATGATGCCTGGCTCCATATGCTTCTCCACAGTACAACTCCATCTTGCAGTACCTTATTCATTTACTTGTGTAGCGCTCTAACAAACATATTTCAATGTTATGGCTGCAGTTTGCACAGAAATGTTTTACAGCAATGCACACCATCCAGGATCTTGTTAAGTCTACGTGAATATCACTTAGCACCTGATACCATATTTTTGTTATCTAGAAAAATGATGGCCGGCAATATTCAAACACATCATCAACAGTTTTTCTAAACTGAGATTTCCCCTCATTGTTTTTCTGAAGATTTGTCACTGAAGGATAATTTGTTTCTTCCTTCAGCGGCTCCCACAAGATGGGTCGCAGATGTTTACCCCATGCATTCCAGCAATGAGCCTCTGTCCCTCCAGTGATACAGGTCGGGTATTGCCTGCAAATGAGGGGGAACGGAGGAGCGCATGCAGCTTCCTTAGGAGATCAGGTGCTTCCTGTGTCGAGGTCAGGGGTTTCTGCTCGACAGCCTCCTGGTTCTTGAAGAGTGCTAGGAAGAGAGCAAGTACAGGGCTAGCATGGCGTGTTATACACTGTCCAACAAGACCCTGCTTTCTTTAGCAGATTTTATTGTATGATGACACAGTAGTGCAACTGCACTTTATGGGTATCATGTCATTAAATTGAATTTCATGTGCAGCGCTACGTCTTTTAGCCTGTGGTGTGCCTCCAATAATCTAATGATACAAAAATATCATGAAATATAACTCAACGTAGTCTGTCATACAAGTCTTTGAAGTTCAGTCACGCACCTCTTTTAAAATCAGTTGCTTTGAGAAAGGGATAATGAAGTGACTTTACAAACAGACATAGAGTAGGAGTATCAGTTTGAAAATATATGCTTGTTTTATTTTCAAAACAGCTTTGGTATGGATCCACATCCAATTTGAATAAGGTAAACTGTGTCTGAATAAAGTGAATATAGCAATAAAAAAAACAAATCCTGCAGAGGGGTGCTGATCCATACCAAATGTCATTTTTTACAGAAGAGTGTCTTTATTGGTTAAAAAAAGAATGTCAAAATTATGACAAGGGAATATGGAGGTTGGCCTAGACGTTAACAACTGGTTTTGATTAATAGCCTATGTCTCTATCACTGTCTCTAAGTTCCACACACACTCAAACACACAGCCAATAATTACATTTTGCTCTGACAGTGTCCAATGGGCAAAGGCAAGCAGCCACACTCTGATCCTTGGCTCAAAGTGTTGTTTCAACAGTGTCAGCATCAGCCAAGTCAACAGTCAGTGGCCCCCATGCTGTTTCTGCTGTGTATCACGCCGAGGAGATAACAAACCTCATCTACTGCTACTGTCATAGTCTCAACAATCTAACAGGGTCATCAAGCAATTACAGAGATGCCCTCATGGAGGATCTAATATTAGTGACCAGTTTTAAGAGTCGCTCTCAAAAACATGGCACTTAGAATTTTGCACCGTTGATTATAAATTACTTGTAGGGAAAACTGAGGTCAAATCTCTGCTTATGTTAATAGCGTTGATTGCACTGTGGATTCTTTGTTACAATAAACAATATATAGCTACTCAGTGCTGCTCAAAGGAGAGGTCAGCTTGTGAACTTAGATATTCTGCCACTACCTGTCATAGATCTTTCGTTATTTTCTTCTTTCAAACCAATTCATTGAGTAATAAGAATTTATGAGCCACATATGGAACTGCCTGTCAAATGGCTGCAACATCCATAACTGATTCAAAAAGAAGCAGAGGTAAAGTGCCTGTTCACCCTGCTCTTTGGAGCATATCCAAGGAATATAAATAAAAACAGAATACAGTTATTTCCTTATTATTACATTATGTTTTATTTACATTTCACACAATTTTCTTTTCAAAAGGGTTTTAGCTCAGAGTCATTCCGAGGTGCCAGGCACCATTCCATGTCTGCCAAAACAGGCAACACTGATACCCATGGGTTCAGCATGATTAGAGACATTGCACTGTGTTGTATATCCTATTTCAACAGTATGCTAGGATCAGTCAGATTCAAAAAATCAGGTCCATATTCTGGCGCTAAACTAAAAATTCTCATGGCTTCTAATCTAATTCCAGTCATAGTGTTTTTCTTTGGCAAAAAGGCTTGAGGACCTGGCCAGCTGCTGGGTAGGTAAGCCTATCGCTAGCATTATGACCAGCTTCCTATGTGAACATGTCAGGAGTCAGGGAGAGTCCAAGGGAGCGCTCAAGGCTGTTCTCCTTTATCAGCTGCTGTTGGTCTCACTCAGCAACAGAAACACCATGTGTGAAAGATGGGGGAGGGGTGTGACCTTGACAGAATATGAGTGCTCATTTATTTCTGTGTATTGACAGTATTTTGGGAGCATGAGTGTGTTTATGTGTGTGCTTGAACTGGGAGGAATGCATGTGTTTTTGGCTGAACATGCAGCCCTGATCTTAGTCTGATTTTAACTGATGCATGTAATGCTGAGTTTGTAGAACCTCATTCCCTCCATTCTGTCTTCTTGTCTAAAAGATGAAAGAATGATCTTTTCACCTTCTCCCCTAAAGGAGGAGAAAAAGAAGTCTTAAAAGCTTAAAATTTTGTTTTAAATCTTCCTCATGTTCCAGATGGACCTTTGGAGATGCCCCTCTTTCAGCTCATTCCCTCTCAGAGACAGCTTGTTTTCCGCGGTGACCGCCTCCCCCTGCAGTGCACTGCTTCCTACTTAGACTCATCAGTGGAGCTGCTGTGGCATCATAACGGCCACATCGTGACCACACAGGAGGACCGGGGCATCTACGTGGAGGAAACCCTGCTTCACGACTGCTGCCTACTCACGAGGTACACAGAGTGGAGGAGGGAGAAAGGAGTGATTTGGGATTGCAAGCAAAGAACTGATTAGCTGTTGACTGCCCTGTTGCACTGAAACACATGTACACTTTTAGTTCAGCCAAGCACGTGCAGTAAAAATCCACATACAAGTAACGTGATGCATAAACTGTTTCATCAAAATGTGCTCTTGTTCACTTAATCAGCATAGCTCCTTTCACAGGACCAATGGACACCGATGCAATATGTGTGCACGCACAGAGAAACCTTTCCTCTCGATCTCTCACTCAGTCATAGGAGCTGTGATTTACTTTTTGTTATTGCCGCCCTTGATAAGGATCTGAAAGGACAGGACAAAATTGGCTTGGCACAATGCCAACACCTCAGAGCAATCTGCGTCCCGTCTCTAGAGGTTGCCCATCCAGTCGCTCCCGGAGCACTGACAGAACACTAGCTGATCACATGCTAAGAGGAACAGATGCTGAATCATAATTGCAGTGATAAATTAAACCAGCAACACTGGCTTTTGTACATTTTTTTAAAAAATTTAAGATATTGCCACAAACCTCCATCCTCTTCCTGTCTTTGTTTTCTTAGTGGTCCGTGCTACATATGGCTGTGCATATACTTCTTTGTGTGTGTGTGTGTTACAGTTAATATTTTGGACGTAATGCTGTGGCAACAGGGCTCAGACACAGGAAAACATTGCTGTTGATTGGTTTAACTGCTGCCCTTTCTTACTTAGCCTCTCTAACATAAATATTGATGGAGTGCTGACAGAAATATGTTTCCCTGTGTCAACAGGGCCAGAACGCCTCTTGTTGTGTGGTTTATTTGGCAACAAGAGCGCCAGCTACTATTCTGCTGCGGTTCTGGGAAAGTATACCATTCCCCCGGCTGCAAATGCCACAGATAGTCAATATACATGTATTTTTTTTTTTATTATGTGCAAGCTTAGTGATGCATAATAATTCTCGGTGATCCCTGTGGTGAATGCAGTGCTTGGAGTGATTGGATTAAAGGTAGTGTGGGCTCTTTTAGTGATGTATTGGTGTCTTTGTGTCTCAGTGGTAATGATTGTTCTAGGTTCATTTCAATCAAGGTATTCGTCAGTAAGGATCAATACGATATTTTTTCACTCTCTTCTCACTTCCTACAGTCATAATAGTGACGTATTACAAACTGAAGTACTAAGGAACACTAGTGTAGTTGTGAGGTGTATACATTATATCTGCTTTATGCATTCTTCTTAATTGAATTGAATTGAATTATACTAAACATTATTTGGTATATTGTTTTGCAGATTAAGATTACACATGGCAAATCTGTGTAATCATCTTGAAATGATAATGCATTACACTGCATGGATTTAACTGCTTATCGTCCCTATAGTGTAGTGGTTTACACATTTGCCTTACAGCTAAAAGGTCCCTGGTTCAAGCATGGAGGGTTGTGTCAGGAAGGGCGTCCAGTGTTAAACCTCTGCCAAATTACCAATGTGTACTAATTCACTGTGGTGACCCATTGGGGAGATTGCAAGGGAGGAGCCGAAGGTACATTTGATCATATTAAAAAATGAAATCAATCTCCACCTTTTGGTACAAAATAAAATGCTGCTCAAGTGTCACCTATGGTCACCACATTGGTTTTTGCTAGAGCCAACATTTAAGGAAAAAGCTGCCACATCAGTGAGGAACAGAAGAAGTCAAAACAGGAAACAAAGTAACTGTCAGAGGTTTTTAGCTGATCCAGTTGAAGGACCAATGAGCTAATAATGGCAAGAATCATTGCTTTTCCTCCCATCTTTGTCAGAATTTAACCAAACTTGAATACAGTTTTCACCCAAACTCTGCTCGAGGTCCAGGTCAAGGTCATATTTGTCGTTTTACGGTCATTTTTCATTTTCACAAGAATCGCTACTCCTCCTAGAGTAGTAATCAGATTTTAGTGAAACTTGCACACAGTCATCACCTAACTGGTCTTCACACAAATTGTGGTCAAAGTCAAGATCATATTTGTCATTTTATGGACACATTTCCATTTTCATGAGACTCACTACTCCTTAGCATCGGTTTAGATTGTAATTTTGTGTCCGCCATCTATAAATAAACACATTTTTTATTCAGTTTAAGTTTTACCAAAAGCAGACGTAGGCTTTTATACTGTTTAACTGTTGAAATTCATAAAAGGGGTGGAAACTATAGAATATCAAATTGTCTAGTCTCGTCTCGTCTCGTCTCGTCTTCTACCGCTTTTCCGGGGGTCTGGGTCGCGGAGGCAGCAGTTCGAACAGAGAAACCCAGACTTTCCTCTCTCCAGCCACCTCCTCCAGCTCTTCATGGGGGACACCAAGGCGTTCCCAGGCCAGCCGGGAAACATAGTCTCTCTAGCGTGTCCTGGGTCTTCCCCGGGGTCTACTCCCAGAGGGGCGTGCCTGGAACACCTCCAATAAGAGGCGTCCAGGGGGCATCCTAATCAGATGCCCGAACCACCTCATCTGGCTCCTTTGGATGCGGAGGAGCAGCGGCTCTACTCTGAGCCTTTCCCGGATGACTGAG
Organism: Etroplus canarensis; assembly: GCA_015106775.1. Taxonomy (NCBI): domain Eukaryota; kingdom Metazoa; phylum Chordata; class Actinopteri; order Cichliformes; family Cichlidae; genus Etroplus; species Etroplus canarensis. The sequence continues at coordinate 11,917 of VUQH01059273.1, read as the reverse complement.
TTCCTCACCCTATCTCTTCCGTATCTCACCCTATCTCACCCTATCTCACCCTATCTCTTCCATGCGTCAGAGTCCAAGAACAAAAATATGGTGCTGGACATGAACATATGGAAGTATGCCTAACCCGCCTCTATGGTAGCATTATTAATAGCAGATGTGCAAAATTATACCCAGGCTAGAATGCAGTAAGCTTAACCAAACACGCCTGCTGTGCTTCCATGATGAGACATGGTGGAAACGTTCAGATTTTATCCACTGCAACCTTTTCTGACCAGATGTGTGTTTGCTTGGTGCAAAACTCCAGCTGTGTGATGATGAAGCAGAGTCCCGCAGTTTGCTGGAGGGATTTTCATGTCTAATGGTGTCAGATTTTTGGGATTTGCCAGTATGAAAAATGCATATAGTTGACTTATAACCTAGTTCATCCATGGACACAAAAACCTGTGATGGCGTCAGGTGAAGTGTGTGATGCTCATGAGAGGGGCACGTGATTGTGATTTTTGTCGAGTGGTTTAACAGATGCAGTGAGTGTGCCATCGCCAGCGGCATGCGTAGTTTTACCAGCGCGAAACTGGGAAGTTTTTTGGCTCTCATAGCTTCTTGCCTCCTCAGATGTTCGCTGTGTCTTTTGATTTGTTAACGTGCGTGTCATTCGTTAACTTAGACCGAAGGAAACTCATTTGGAGGCCATCTGCTGTTTGGCGTTCTCCCGTCGGGTTCTGCACCAGCTGCTATGACTGTGAATAAACAAGTGCACAGATGCAGGAGTCAGTGTCTCTCCCACAGGTCTGTATCTTCTCCAGATCTTCCTGCGAGGACGATCCTGAACCGCCGCTTATTTTTCTCAGCTCCTTCATTCATAGATAAATTTTAGATATCTGCCTCTCGAGTCCCGCTCGTCCCAGTGTCGTGCCAAGGAATGACATGCACTGTCTTATTTTTATCCACGGGAGCGGGACCGGCGCAGAAAGCACTGCGTGCTCTCATTGGCTGCCAAGTCCTCGAGGGTATTCCATGATGCCCGCCGCAGAGTGACCAGCAGTGGTTTTACCTGCCTACTCGGCGCACAGCTTCAAGGCTGGCTGGACGACTTAGTGTATTATTCAGCTTTACAGAGCTCTGCAGGAGGAGGCAGTGTGAAGTTTATGATGCTCTGTGTGTGTGTTCATTGTACAGTCCACCTGTATTCATATCTGCTCAAAATAGCCTTTATGCCACGTGATGTGGCATCGGTTTCCTTTGGATTATATTGTGAGGCAAAGTTATTTGATGCCCCATCTGGACTTGGAGCTCGGCAGCGTGACCAGAGCTTTGTGTGGTAATGCAGCTTAAGATTGTGGCAGTTTCACAGTATGTCACTGTATTATTATCATTCCAATGATTTTTGAACAAGTGGGCCCACATATAAGTTTACAGTGGCTCATTCTGCCAGGAATATATTCAGTATTTGACGCAATCTTTGTAAGTTTGCCTCGTCACACCACCACAGTGGATACTAAATCAAACAGCCAAGAACTGATTGAAGTGAAAATCAAGTGTCTTGAAAAAAGAATTGCATGAACTGTCAAGTAATCTAATAGTCTAGTGGTTAGCACTGTCGCCTCAAAGCAAGAGGTTCCGGGTTTGAATCCAGCAGGCGGCCTGCGTAGGCCCTTTTGTGTGGCGTTTGCATGTTCTCCCCGTGCCTGCGTGGGTTCTCTCTGGGAGCTCCGGCTTCCTCCCACAGTAACTTCTGGTTCTAAATTGACTGTAGATGCGAAGGTGAGGATGAATGGTTGTCCGTCTGTCTCTCTGTGTCGGCTCTGCGACAGACTGGCGACCTGTCCAGGGTGTACCCCACCTTTCTTTTTCCCATGACAGCTGGGATAGGCTCCAGCCCCCGTAACCCTGAATAGGTTAAGCAGAAGAAGATTAATGACTGAATGTTTAGTAATCATAGCCATTTTTGTACAAAGTATCCCATTTTCAGAGGCTCAAAAGTAATGGGACAAATTTTAATTGTGGCGTTCCTCAAAGCTGTAACCTGGGTCCACTGCTGTTTTTCAATCTACAGTTAGGTCCATTAGTATTTGGACTATGACAGTCTTTCTTTATAGACCACCATTTTAAAGGCTCAAGATGTGATTGAAGTGCAGCCTTTCAGCTTTAATACAAGGAGTTTAACAAAAGGAGTTGTGAAGCCATTTTTATACATAGTCTACCTTTTTCACAGGCTCAAAAGTAATGGGACTATTAACTGATGAGCAGTTTCATGGCCAGGTGTGGCCATTATTTTGTAGTTGATTCCAATTGTTAAACTTGCATTTGGTATCTGTTCACCGAAACTCTCAACATGAGGTCCAAAGAGATGTGGATGCAAGTGAAGGAGGCCGTCATTAGGGTAAAAAGCAGCAAAATAATCCCATCAGAGAGATCGCAAAAACTTTAGGTGTGGCAAAATCAACCTTGTACTTCGCAAAACCTTTTCAGTGGGGTGAATGGGGCCCTTTGTCGAGCCAGGTTTGGCCCTGGGCTGCGTATTTGACACCCCAGTATCAGATTTAAATCGACAAAACCTGGACTCACATCACTGCACGCCATTTTGGAACCACAGGTCTGGTGCTCAGATTAATAGCAAGGATGTTTACGTGTGAACTTATAGCACTGACCAACTTCAAATGTTTGAAGAAGAGTAGTTTTAATTGTAAAGAAACTTCCCCTTCTCAAGCTTTCCTTGGAGAAAGTTGTCCTAATTTAAAAGTTTGCTTTAGTCTCTGCTTTTAAATCACATTAGTGCACATATACATTAGATAATAAATAATAGAGTGGTTAAAAAAAACACCATAGTCTTCATTTGGCCGCTTGTATTGTTGGTAGGGATACTACTTTCAGTCACGTCCATGTAATATAATCGTCTGCAGTTCCTGTAATATCTTAAAAGGATTTATTGATTTCATTCTAGCATATTCATTTTTTGTCACTGACTTTAGGTGTAGAGATGAGGCTCCTTAACTAACTCATTTTAAGGTTGCGTGGTTCACAAACAGCAAAACCTAATGTGAGTCCCACTGTGCAGGGCCTTTAACACGCTATAAAATTGCATTTTGAGCTCTTAAGCGGTGCCTTGATGAGGTGTGCGCTGGCTGTGCTCAGCGGCGTCATGGTGGTGAAAGTGCAGGTTGTGCCGCAGCAGGTGCCCGGTTCTCTCGGTTAATTGGCCCTCATGTTGCAAACATACTCTGCTAAACTCTTTGAAGCATCACACCAAGTAGAGACTTCGTTAAAACCAAGGCTTTAATTGGAAACCTACGGCACAGGAATCCCCTGCCTGTGTTTCTCCCTATTAGGAGGACCATAAGAAGGCTGCAGTATTGCTGGTTCACGCAGTGTAATTATAGATTATCAGTAGGGATGATGGTATTTGATGTCAAATGGTAAAGGGCACCTGTAATGTTCAATTCCAACTTCTGCTAGATTAGCTTTGCATGGTTTGCGGTTCAAAATAATAGGCCTTGGCTATTCATTTCAAGTTGTTTTAGCCCCTCCCTTTTATGACAGTTTCCTTCTGATTGGCTGCCCCTCGCAATCAGGTGTCCCCACTCTCTGACATCATACAGAGCCACGACTAGAAAAAACTGTCTGAAACGGAGCATTTATGTATTTGTTAGAAAATAAGGATCAGCTTATTTTAGACTGATAGACTAATCCATTTTATAATCTGTGTTCTGTGTAATCCCAGCAGTTTAACACAGACCTCTGAGGAAACATGAAAATATACTGTATATATATAAATATATATATATACATTTTCTGCATCACCGTTTGAATGCGTTTCAATTCCTGTGACTATTTTGAGCTGCTGTAACTTCAGTGTTACTCACTAACCAGGTTAAATTCTGACTTGAGGCTCAACATACCTCGCTATCTCATTAATCTGGCTGCCTCGTACGCCCCTCTGATGTTTTCTCAGCTTCAGTTGGGAAATCTGTCAGCTAGTCTGCTGACTCAGCCTCAGGCTAGGGCTTATGGTGTAGCCTGCTGAAATCCAGGCCGAGACTTGGTCATTTCTGGCTTTGGAACATTTTTTATTATCTGTCATAGATAGAGGCAATGAAAATTGTTCCTGTGTAAAATATAAAGACCCCATTCTATCATTTTAGTAGCTAAAATAGCATGGTTGTTTAAAAAAAGCTACTAAAAAGCAAAATTAGCCTCGAGATTATAACCAGTGATTTCAAGAGTGTAGCTCAGCAAATGTAGTCCCTCTTTATCTCAATTGTGATTGGTTAATAGACCTGGGACAAAGAAAATCATCATAATCTTTATATGCAGGTATGTTTATAGAGTTTATAGAGATTAGCTCACATAAGACAGTCACTTGGGCTGACGCCATCTGTGCCAGCATGTGGACCCCATCTGACTGCAGGTTTAAATAGAAGAGGATGTCATAGAGTTCACATACAATCCTGCACGACGGCATTAAAGATTTAAAATATCTTATGCAACCTCGTGATTTCGTCCTCTCTAACCCCTGCTGCTGCGGCGTAAAGGAAGAATGACTCCTAAAATTACCACAGCCGTTTGAATAGAGCTGTCAAATCACAGGCAGCTGAAAATGGCAATAGAAAAGAGCAGTTGTTCCTAAACATTGCTGCAAAATGTAGGCTTGCAGTCAAAGCAAGAAAAATGAAAACTCTAAGCTCTTCCAACAATGAAGCCTCTGTCTCTTCACAATCTATACTCATAATTAAGGTGGCAGAGGAGGAGGATATTAGCATACCCATTTAGAAGTATCTCTTTGAGTCCAGTAGCAGATCAGGACTTGATTGAGCTGTTCTTAAAACGAGCCCCCCCGGGTCTTTATTAACATTTTCAGGATGGCTGGTGGGAGCCACATGGAGGTGGTTTGGGTGAATGAGGCTGCTCCTGTCAGTGCTACGTGTTGTGAGTGGTGGGCCATTTGCACAAGAGCGACTTGTACTCTTTATCCACTTCAATTAAAGTGTGATGGCAATCGATAGGCTCTGGACACTTAAGGAAAAGCTACACTGAATAGCCTAAGTACCAAGATGAGACATTTGCATGGACACCCTGGAGTTTGTGGGAGATTTCATCAAGCTACCAAAGTGGATGATGGCAATAAAAGTGCCTTCACACAGAAGAATGCATTTTCAAATTTGTGTCGAATCTATGCTGAGTCCATCCATCCATTTTTGGCTGTTTATAGGAGGCCAACCTCCACCGGCCCTTTAGGGGGGAACATCAAAGGATTCCCAAGCCAGCAGAGAGGCATAATCTCTTCAGCATGTCCTGGCCTGCCCTGACTTGGGGTCTTCTTCCAGTTGGACATGCCCACAACCCCTTACCTTACCTTACCATTGTTATGTTGATGACACCCAGCTTTATATGTCCACCAAACCAGCCTCTTCTCTTCCACCTACGCTGAGTGGCTTACTGAGATAAAATCCTCGTTTTCCCATAATTTCTTAAAGCTCTATACTGGAAAAACAGAGGTTCTTCTCATTGGTTCCAAATCCACACTTAAGTTTATGCTTTTCCCCTTACAATCCATAACACGTCAGTTTTTCTCTCTCTACAGGCAAAGAGTCAGAGGGTCATCCTAGACTCCAGGTTGTCCTTTACTTCCCACATCCATGGTATCACCCATTCTGCATATTTCCACCTTCGAAATATAAATCGACTCAAGCACTTTCAACCAGTGACATAGCCACTTTGGTCCACACGTCAGTCATTTCATGTTTGGATTACTGTAAGTCTCTGTTCTCTGGTCTTCCTCTTAAATCTATTAACTACAAATGACCCAGAACTCAGCCGCTCGTACTATCACAGGAACCCCTCTCTTTGACTCCTGTCCTGCAACAACTCTATTGGCATCCCATTAAATACCACATTGGTTATAAAATTCTGCTCATAACTTTCAAAACTACCCATGGCCTTGCTCCTTGCTACCTGTCTGATCTCCTGCACAACAACACACCATCCCACAGTCTCAGGTCCTCCTCCTCCAACCAATATGTCCATCTTCTACTAGTCATCCGAGTTTGGGTCACGGGCAGCAGCCGTAGAGGTGCCCAGAACACCCCTCTAAACTAGGCATTCCAGAGCCAGCTGAGAGATGTTCTCTCTCCAGCTTGTCCTGCATCTGATTCCAACCACTTGAACGTGCCCAAAACACCTCACCTAAGAGGTGTTGAGGAATCATCCTGATCAGCAGCTTGAACACCTTTATCATCTGCTTTCGATGTAGAGGAGTACCATCTTGATTCTGAATCCCTCCTGATGGACTGAACTCCTCACGCTATCACTAAGGCTGAGTCTTGACACCCTTTGGAAGAAGCTCATTTCTGCCCGTTATATTCAAGCTCTCATTCTTCAGTCACTCCTCACAGCTCATGATTATAGGTGAGTGTAGTAATGTAGATCAACCAATAAATGAATAACTTTATTTTCATGCTCATCTCTGTATTCTTCAGAACAGACTGGTACAGCGTCTTTATCATTATCAACATTGCACCGATTTGTAGATTTCCTGCTCCACTCTCACCACACTCATGAACCCAAGGTACTTGAAGTCCTCCACTTTGGGCAACAACTTTTTTTTTTTTTTTTTGGGCCAAGATGGTGGCGCGACGGTAGCACACGTCCACTCCAGAACCAAGGTGGTGCTTGTTCCCCTGTGATTGTCCATGTTCTGACCCGGTATTCGGGTGTTGGGATGTTGTGGACGCTGGGACAGTGGTGTTCGTGTTCGAAAGTCGGAGGTTCGAGGACGACCAGACGCCGTTGTAGCTCCGTCCACGGACGAGGCTAACTGGCTTCCCGGCGGCGTTATTTTTTCATGATCTGCCGGGCAGCGCCCGGGAACCAGAGTTTTTGGTTTCCGGGGGAAGTATCGTCGGGCTGATGCTGCGGATGGACGGTTTCTGGGAACTCCGATCTCAGCTTGCTGTGTGGACCGGGCCTTCAGTCCTCAGCGTCGCCCGATGCCGGTGGCCGGGGACCGGGGAAGAGGGCATCGCTGGCGGGGTGTTGTGCTGGGCCGGAGGCGGGCCCTGGCCGGCCGGCACCACCCTTGTATGGGGCACCGGGTCCTGGGGGAGCGCTGTATCATTTCACTGTGTATTTTATATGTAGTTGAAAT
>VUQH01059270.1:0-14299 GCA_015106775.1 Etroplus canarensis | reverse complement strand
GATTAACATACATAGCCAAGGGCAAACGAAAAGACTGATAAACTCTAGGAACCATATATAAATATGATGACAAATGAAAGTGCTAGATTTTTCTGAAACTTGCAAATGCTGTAAAATGTAGCCCCCCCATTTTCTTTTCTCTTTATTTTCTTTCTTCCTTTCTTCCCCGTTTTTTTTTATCTTTTTAATTTTTATTTGTTTATTCCTTCCTTCATAATTTATTAACTAGTCCAATTTCATTGTGTCTATTCAGATTGAGGGATGATGCAAGGGTATACAGTTTGTGTGTGTGTATTGGGTATATGTATGAATGTGTATATATTAAGTGTTAGCGAAAAAAATTTTGAAAAAGACAATAAACATCTTGGCAAAAAAAAAAGAACAGAATAGCCTTTATTGTCATTGCAAGACACAAATGTACAGTGCAACAAAATTAAGGAGTTATGGTGTTAAAGTTACAGTGTCACTAGCATTATTAATATTAGACACGCCTTCACACACTGCCTCTATGATGTGCTGGACAGGAAAAATAAGAAAGTTCAGCAATAGGCTCATCCCATCAGGATGCACTACAGAACGCCACATTAAATTATTCCTACCTGTGGCCATCAAACTTTACAACTTCTCCCTTTAACACCTGAACTGTTTATCATATGGCCATATTCTCTATATAGTGTAGGTAGCACTGATTTTAACTTTAACTTGAGCATTTATGTGACATATTGCACTTTTTACAGATAGGTTTGTATATTTTCACTTCATTCTTCTACTTCTCATATTTATATACTGTATGTGTATATCTATTATATTACTGTTTTAACTTTGGTTTGAATGTGAAATTGCACTTCTTACATATAGGTATTTTCCTGTCTTTCATATTTATATATATTTGTGTCTAATGAAGCACTTGTAATGCAAGCAACTCCCCCCCCCACCCCCGGGCTTAAAGGATTCTGGTTCGTAAGTCGTTCCTGCCTGTGGCCAATAAGCTTTGTTACTCCTCCCTATGACATCCGGAGTACTTTCTATTCTAATCGTATACATATTGTATATAGTACTGTTTAACTAGAGTAGAAGCCTGTTTAACTTTTAAGTATTTATGTTACATATTGTACTGTCTTCCTTAATAATAGGTTTATAGATTTTTTATGTTCATTTTTTTCTATATTACTTATTTAATTGTGTGCTGGTAATGTATCTAATTTCCCCTCCGGGATAATTAAAGTATTCTGATTCTGACACCTGCCCCCAATCCTTTACGAGTCATATTTTAATGTTTTAAAAAGTTTTTGAGTCAATATTTTAGCAATTTCAGAGGTTGTAGTTTGCTCTGTTGAAACGTACTAAGAGTTCTCTAATGTTTTATAACCTTAATTTACATAAGTGTCTGACTAAATAAATACAAAGAAACGCCTGTGAATATAACAGTACAATCAACAGCTCCACAAACTGATGCTCCCACAAGGACGCGTACAGTCATGCAGTAGGCTCTATAGTTGAGTGCATTTGTAGGCTGTAGGAGAGGTACACCTACTACGCTCTCAGCTGACTGTAACACAAGCAAAGCCACACTTACTGTATTACAACAGATACAATGTTATGAAACGCGACTAAACCCGTTTAAGACATGACACCCATTAAAGTTGCGACAGTGTGTACTTGTTGTTTCTTTCTCTCAAACTCCACTGAAAGCTGGGAATCCAGCTGGGATTCCACCGTGGATCCCAGGGTGGACTGGGACTGTGAAAAGGCGCCCGAAATACAAGACACACGCACCATTAGCATCACACATTAGCGGGGCAGCTAATCACGACAGCTATGCATATGACGTCCTTTCTTATTCAGTTGTTTTAGTTAACTAGCTAACACCACTGCCTGCATTTTCTGCTTCTGTTAAACCCTGTCAGGACAGAGCAGTTGACAGCTTTAAGGCTGCCTGTCGGGTTGCGGCTGGCCGCGTTTACCACCCATTCATTCTCATTAGCTCCTCAGCTAGCGCGGGCTAATTACCTGTTCCTCCAGCCGTTGGATCTCGGCTTCATTTTCTTTCTCATCCTCCGACGAATCGTCCTCCTCCTCGTCGTCGTCTGAATTTTCTACTCCCATGCCCTCTTCCTCTTCCTCCGACTCCATCTCCCTTTCCTCCATCCCTGCATCTTCCTCCTCCATATCTTGCAACTGCGTTTGCTCTGCGTTGCTTGACGCTGCCATGTTGGAAAGGCTGTCTGCCTGGTAACAGCCCGATACAAGCCAGCGGGACGGTGAGAGGCGGAGCCCGTCAACACGGCTCACCGTCCTACCGCCGCCGGAGGCCGCTAGTAGGCGCTCCCTTGCCGCGTAAAGCCTCCTTTTCGTTTGTTTGTCAACATAAAAGCGCTCGTCATTCCTCGTGTTCGCTCGTCGATTTCCGTCTGTAGTTGGTGCTGGAACATGGCGAATGTCTGCTTGCGAAAGTCTGCGTCCTTGCTGTCGTTTTTCAGCAGGAGAGTTGTCACACCGGAGTTTAGCGCAGTCTGCTTGTATCACAAAAAGGTAACCAAGAGAAATGCTCCCAGACTAACTCATGCCACATTTGTTATAAAGAGTTAGTTAGCGATTTGTGCGTTGTTGTCACATGTAGCTGCAGCTGACATAACCGGCAGCGACCTTTCTAACCAAACTACTACAACAACAGGACAGTCATACAGTATATGTATGTCTCTAGTTGTAACATTACCTGCTGTCCTTTGACCAGGTTGTTGTTGTAAATTTTATTGGCGGTTGGCAAACAGCGAGGTGCATCACCGCCACCAACTAGTATGGACTGTCATAGTGAAGCTTTTGAACTGGATGTTTGTGACTTCTTCCAAAGGTTGTGGACCACTATGAAAACCCGAGAAACGTGGGCTCTTTGGACAAAAACTCCAAGAATGTGGGGACTGGATTGGTGGGAGCACCAGCCTGTGGCGATGTAATGAAACTTCAGGTAAGCTGGACATCAGTAGCAGAGACTACTGTGCTGTTGCTATGACTTCGAAATTCCTTTTGAGCTATAGGTGTTTGCCTCTGTTGTTTGCAGATCCAGGTGGATGAAAATGGCAAGATAGTGGACGCAAAGTTCAAAACATTTGGCTGTGGATCAGCCATTGCTTCCAGCTCCCTAGCCACCGAGTGGGTGAAGGGGAAGTCGGTATGTTAGAGTATAAAAAAGGACAGTCGACCAAAAAAGGGCTCTGAAAGTGCTGGGTTTTTTTTCTCTTTGTGCAGGATCTCATTAATATGCTTTTACCCTGCAGGTTGAAGATGCTTTGAAGATCAAAAACACAGATATTGCCAAAGAACTCTGCCTTCCTCCGGTCAAGCTTCACTGCTCAAGTAAGTTCAGAGCATTTAAAGTCTTTTTAGTCCATTGATAGAGACCTGAAGCCATAAAAAGCATACAAATCTATGAAGTTCTGATGGCGATATGAGCACAATTTTTCCAAAACCTATTCCCTCACTTGATGTTTCGATAGTCAAGAGTAACATTCATTCATCTTCTTTTGTGTAGTTGTATAATTTTAGTCATGATGATGCATGTATTGTGACATAGAACACATTTTAGAATTGATCTAGAATATTATCATACTGTTACCACCACAACAGCAATCCCTTTCTTTATTATTGCATTACACAATTAACTGTAAGGCAAAATAAGACAAAATACTGGATTTTTTTATTAGTTTACAAACCCGATCTCTGCAAAGTTGGGGAATTTTCCAAAATGCAATTAAAATAAAAGTGTTTGATGTTCTAATTCACATGAGTCTTTATTCAACTGATAAAAGTACAAAGAAGATTTTTTTATTAGTTTTACTGATCACCTTCATTTTATTTTGTAAATATACACAAATTTAGAATCTGATGGCTATAATGTGCTCAATAAAAGCTGGGACATAATTAAAATAAGATTGAAATGTGCACAGAGTATTCAGGTGACACCATTTTGGAAGAATCCACAGTAAGCAGGCTAACTGGTAGCAGGCAGGTGAGGTATCATGATTGGGTTTAAAAGTACTATCCCTTTAGGGAAAAGGATTGGTCATGGCTCACCCTTTTGTGCCAAAATTTGTGAGAGAATTGTTAGTCAGTTCAAAAGGAACGTTTTCAATGCAGGAGTTCTAGAATTTAGGTCTTTTGACATCTACACAGCAAAATATTGTGAAAAATTCAGGGTCGAGTTCTCCATGCCATAGATGAAAAGGATCATCAAGATTGTAATTGTAACTGAAAAATGCATAAACTAGCATCTGTGACAGTAATGGGCTGCATCAGTGCTAACAGCACGGCTGAGTTGCATATAATTGAAGGTACAACTGAGGCATATGTTACAATTTTAGAGAGACATACGCTGCCATCAAGGCAACCTCTCTACCCAGGACATCCTTACTTATTTCAGCAAGACGACACCAGTTCGGATTCTACACAGATTACAACCACATGGCTTCATAGACAGCATTTGCTTGACTGGCCTGCTGCCAGGGCAGATCTATCTCCCACTGAAAATGTATGCTGCATCATTAAGAGGAGAGTCAGACAATGGCAACCACAGACTGTTGAGCAAGTGTTACATCAAGCAAAAATGGACAAGATTTCTAGTTGCAAAACTACGACAACTAGCATACTCAGTTCTAAAAAGATTAAAAAGTATTATTGTATATTTACAAAGTATAATTAAATTAGTCCATAAAACTACTTTAAAATTGTTTTTTGTACTTCTGTCATTTGAATAAAGTTTCACATGAATTCACATATTACATTCACAATTTTTTGTTTTTATTGTGTTTTGGAAAGTATTCCCATTTTTCTTGAAATGGGGCTTGTAGATACTGTTTCTGTATTATCAGATTATATGTGATGTACAGTGAATATAACTCTCACCCTTACATAGCAGTATATATTTTCATGAAGTATTTTTTTTTAAATTCATGCTCATAGTCTCCCTTAAATCTTCTGTTTTTCAGTGCTTGCAGAAGATGCCATAAAAGCAGCACTGTCAGACTACCGGCTAAAACAACAGGACAAGAAGGAGGAACGTGTTAAAGCCAGCAATTAATGTTTTATTAGCCATCTAATAGAGCCTATTAAATATCCTATTATTGGATATCATATCTCTCCGAGCACCAGTACATCAGAGCTTGTATCCTTTGGAGAGTTGTCCACGGCTGTGGGATCAGTCTCTTGAATTTGAGTAAGATTCTCATATTGTTCCAGTGCCAGATGTCAATAAAGTTCATTGATTCTTTTTTCATCATATCAGAATTATGGTGAAGTTTAACACTTTTTGTACTTTGACATCGTTTTCTACACAGAGCATTAAATATATCTTTAATAAAGCAGGGACAATGGGTGTGCAATTCATTGGCTTTAAGGTTCTATTTGGCTCCATTGTATAAAATCTCAGGTCCCCCACAAAAGACTCGGTTTGAAAAGGTCAGCAATTAAAGTTCACATACAAAAGTAATAAAAAAAATTGTATGAGATGCTTTGAATACTGTGAATAAATGGATTTAAAGATTTTTCACTGTGTCTGTATAAATGTCATCCTCCTGATCCTACATCAGCTGGAGCCACCCTCTGCTGATGCACAAGTATCTTTTTTAGTAGGAGCAGCACTGCCAGCATTACAAGAGCTACTAACACACATAGCACAATAAGGAGAGAGACAATCACTGCAGAGTCCTGCTGAGTGAATGGCTGTGGGACAGAAGTCGGCAATACTGCATCTCTGTTTGTGGAAAGCAAAGACCGTGTCCCTTCAGCAGAGGTTATATTACTCTGAGGGTACTGAGCTGTGATGTTTTCTCTGCACCTCTGTTCCTCCTGAGGAAGAGAAGTGGTAGATTTTAAATGGAAAGGGCTGACTGACTGAGTTTTATTCAGGGATAAACACTCTTCATAGGTAAGAGTCTCTAAAGAGTAGTGTAAGAGACGACTCTCGGGAGAATCTTGATTAATGTTTTGAGCTTCGGAAAGGAGTCCAACAGTGGTTAGTTTTGATATTTTTTGTGCTGACTTTACTGTTAGCGTTCTTTCCAGTGTAGAGTTGAACTCAAGTTGGTGTGTCCTGTCATTTGGCTTCAGGACGCGAGGACAGATAGCAAGGACAGAGAGATTCAGAAGTAGACGGTGAGCAAGATGGACAGGCTCTGTGCACACAAGGTCCGTGGCCATCTTCAGTCTAGCACTCAGTAGCCAGCGGTACAGATACAGAATGTCACACTCGCACACCCACAGGTTGTTAGTGAGGTTTATAGATCTGAGACGCGGCAGGCTGTCAAAGGCACTCTCTGGGACTGAGCGCAGACAGTTGCTGTTGATCTTCAGGACCTGCAGGTTGACCAGGGCAGACAGTGATGGCAGGTCCAGGGCAGAGATGCAGTTTGCTGAGAGGTCTAAATGGGTCAGTGATGAAGGAAGATTCTGTGGAAGGCTTGTAAGTTCGTTACCTTTCAGTGTCAGGACTTGCAGCTTGTTAAGACCCCGAAGTGCCCCAGGCTGAATTGCACGGATACGGTTGTTATCCAAGTCTAGACGAGTGAGGTTTCCCAACTGTCTCAGGGCACCTGAGGTGATATAAGTTATGCGGTTCTCTTGTAGCTGCAGAGACTCCAGGCTGGGAGGCAAGCCACGAGGGAAGCGGGCCAGCAGGTTGTGCCTGAGGCTGAGCTCCTGGAGACCAGAGAAGGGCCAGAGTAGGTGGTCCACGTTACACAGCTGGTTTCTGGCCACAGATAGAGCCGAGGTACTCAGAGGAACAGAGCGGGGGAGTGACTTCAGGCCCAGTGATTCACACAGAACCAGAAATCCTGGGCGAGGGCAGCAGCAGCCAGGAGGACAGGGAGACATGGCAGGGATGGCTAGAGGACAAATGGAGAGAACCAGCAGGAAACCATATCGGCACCAAAGCATGACTCACTGTGAAGAATAATGGAGGAGGGAAGGACACCTAAGTACGTTTAGAGGTAACAGTGCATCATTTACTAAAAAAGGAGGGCTTCAACATCATAATAGGGCACTTTTATGAAGTGTTTATAAGTTATAATTCATGGCTTTATTAAGGGCTAATTAACCATTAACTACTACTGTCTTCAGCTGAGATACAGAGTATATGGGTTAAACCCACTCATGAAATAGTTACTGACCTTTACAGACTTCATGACTCAGTTGATAATTTGCTTGCATTTTTAAAAGGCTCAATTACTTTTTGCAGTAACATAAGTAGCCAGAGAACCAATGGGTTGATGTTTGTTTATGACTCAGCTGCCAATAGTTGTTTTTATATCACTAAATTATCCATTAACCATTTAAGAAGTTGATTTTTACAACTTAAAATCTCCTGTTAAGGTGTGACTTATTAGAAAGTGATACCAAAGACTGAAAACTATATCACTTACCATTCTTCTTTTTGTGTATTATCTGCTCCACCAAAGAGACTAGTAGGAGTGCTTCCCCATGAGCCTTACATGATCTAAGTCTCTCTAAAGATAACCACTGCTGCTGAGAATTTCAGGCAGATGCTCATCAAAGTTTAATGATATCCTTAAGGTGCTGTATTACCTGTTCTTGATCCTCTTCACCATCCAAACTAAGAGGTCCTGTTGTTTGTCAGCTGTTTGACAGTGAAGAGGGAGAAAACAGAAAGACATTTGGAAAGGGATTATCTTAAATGTTCTCCTGTCAGAGGTGAACTAAGGTAGAAGTTCATGAAACTCAGTGATTAGTGAAGATGCCCTGTGAGGACACGGTACTGGGTGGTCCTGTGGTTTGTGTCATTCTGATGGGAAGGGGGAAAGTGAAAGGGTAGCATTTTCTCGAATTATTTAGCACCTCATTGACAAAAGAGCAGGGAATCTGACTCTAGCATAAGGCTCTGTCTGAGCTCGTGTTTCAGCCGCCACAGGGTTACACTTGCTTTTGAGCTGGTGTGCTGTCATATCCTGTTTGATCTTTGCCAATTTGACCCGCTAAGAACTTAAAAAGAGCTTTGTGTTTAAGGATTTTTTAAAAATACTTCACTTATTAATTTTATATATTTTTAAACAGATTTCAGATGTGGTCATTATAAATTCATGTCACACTGGAAATGGTGGCTACAATTTAAAAAGAGATGTGTTAATATACATGGCTGATAGTTTTGCACTGTTAAAATAAGGATTGGTGTGACACAAGAGTACGCAAGGGACAGGGTGAGAAGGGGCAGATCATACTCTAAAGGAAGCAGCCAAAAAAAGAAGAAGTAGGGCAATATTTCAATCATTGTTCAAAATATTAAGTAAAACCTATTTGACCTTTTGTTTTAATTCTCATGGGAATAAATCAGGACCTCCAAGATTTGTATAAACAATACATGGATCTGGCTTTGTGGCAAAGCCTCTGTATGTATCTGGTTTACGGCTGTTTAAATATTTAAACAATTTTGTAGAGTTGCCAGTGACTGACAAAGGGGGTCCTCGTCATCTCCAGGCTCTAGTACCTTCTTCTGCAGTCCTGTGAAGTAATGGTGCCAGCGGCCTCATCAGGGCCAGTAGGCAAGCTCTTACTGTGTTGTTTTTGCAGATCATGGGTTTGAAATGTTAAGTGAGAAGACAACTTATATCATCACAGAGCAGATGTCACAGATGTTACATTTAGGTAATTACCTCAAAATAGTTACCCATGATTTCTGTGCGGATGCAGGTCAAAATTACAGATTTCCAAGTTGAACATAATGTGCACGTATGGATCAACCTCTTTTTTTTGGACATTCCTCGCCTTTTGAAATCTTAGTTTTCCATAGGGCTGTATTTGGGCATTTAATTCCCTCCATTTCCACTGCTACATTTACAGCAATTACCAAAACATCTTTATCAGTAGTTTTATTAAATATAAGCAAAACAAAATTGTCTTCTTGTAAACACATCAACAGTCAAAAAGAAAGCAAATGTGAGGGCAACAATCTGAGGTTCAGTGGAAAACTGTATTTCAGCGTGACAAACACTGGCCCATAAGGTATATGTAGTTTAGATCTTTAGAGTAATTAAGTAATAGGACAGAAAGTTTAATAAGTCATCTTCTCTAGAGCAATCTAATCAAACAAAATCAGATAAATATGACAAATATCCACCTGCCAATGTTTAATACTTTTTTGCCCATATACATTAGCAACACAGGCCATCTAACTGTCCGAGTACTCACATTTTTGACCCATTTCAAAATCTTACATTAAAATTACAAAGCATCATTTACCTTATACATAAATGTATTGGTTATTTAAAAGATAAACAAAAACCCAGATTGTCTAACTTCCCAAACCTAACTTATAATATATTTGACAGTTGAAAGCAAGTAAATTTATCAGCCAAATAAATAAGTGGACATGAAGCCATAGTGGATTTGTAGTAGATAATACAGCCTTTAATCACATACCCAGAAATAACACTGTTGAAATTTTGTCATTTCGTTTATAGCTTTAGGTTTTTAGAATAAAATACATATGAAATAAAATAACATGACAATACTAAGTAAATATAATTGTAAATATAAAGAGAACACTTTGCTACTTATCAAGTCAATGTTTACTGGCATTTCACATTGACTTATTTACAGCACCAAAGATATTGTTCCAAATGACAGATCCAGATGTTTTCACTACAGCAGGACATAATGAAGAGATTCCTTTGGGCTGGAATATGGAATAATACTCTTTATTCAGGGGATTTCTTCTTGTTTTTATTCCTTCAGAAAGTGTTATAGTCATAGGAAAATACACTACTTCAGTGAAGTATTCCTGCCTCAGTAGTACAGTGGTATTATGTTGATGGCACCTTAACCACTGGGGAAGAAAAAAGTCATGTGACTGTCAGCACCAAGTGATGGCGTTTGCAGCACATAAAGACAAACTGGCCACTAAGAGCTCCCAGTAAGCAGCTGTCTACGATCATGTCTGCTTATCAGTGTGAATGAAACCATTTCAGTTGTTGTAACCTTTTTAGACTTGTGCAGTAACTTGTGTGGGTCACAGATCTTCTTTTCTGTTGTGTTTCTATTCTGATATTTTAGTTTTCCTATAATTTTGAATATTTAGATTTTAGAGTTAAAGGTGGATTGTTTATTTCAGGCATGACTTCACCTAAATATAGACCTATGACTTTCCATAGTCATTTTTAATGAAAACATTATGACATATTTCGCCATCACCTGTATGTAATAACTTTCTGATCTTGTTCTGAATGACAGCAAAAGCCTCGACTGTGCCCTAGTGATGGGCTTTTTTCAGGTGGCAGGTGCAGACTGGCTGACTGGAGCTAGTGCTGGGACCAGAGCTCTGCTGCACCTCCTCTCTGTGCTTCACCTTCTCTTTGTGTTTGGGTTCCTCTCTCCGCTTTTCCACCTCCTCTGTGTCTCTGACCTTTCTGACCTCCTGGCGAGGTGACGACCGGACATCTCTCCCTCTCTCTCCCACCAGTGCCTTGGAGGGCACGCGCAGGTTCTTCGGAGAGGCCATGCCCTGAGTCTGGACCCTCTTGACGTGATCAACAGCGTATGGCCTCTCCTGGAGCTCACTTGAATCCTTGCGTCCTCCAGTTTTATCAGTCATGTACTTCCTGGGTGGATGAGGAAGGGGCTTATAGGCCTCCAGCTTACGCTTGTGACTCATGGCAGAGGCACAGCAGATGATGAAGACCATGACAATGAGAAGAGAGGTCACCACAATGATGATGAGCAGGTTGTCTTGCAGAAAATCCACTACTCGGCTCAGGACATAGTCCTTCAGGCGGATCATGGTGGTGGTAATGGTGTTAGTGAGAGTGGGAGCCCCAGTAGCAGTGTCAATATGAACAGGTGCTCGGGTGGAGATGGACACTGGGAAAAGGAGCTCCAGCTCGGCTTCATCGCCGCTGCCATCCATGGATATGTTGTAGAACAAAGGAGTGGAGTGACACACAGTGCAACACAGTGAGAGCAGGGTCACAAAGGTAACCTGAAAAACCAAATGGGACTTCATCTTCTCTTTGAGTCCTGAAACAACAACAAGAGGATGCTTTTAATTTAGGGCAGCGCAGTGGCTCGATGTCCCTCAAAGAAACCATTTTGGGTGGAATAAAATTATTTGTCAGATGAAAAGAGGTAGTTAGCTTAGCTTTTCCCATCTTTAATATCTAATCAAATGGCAGGAAAGATGTTCAGCATGCTGCCCCATCTACTCTCCAGAAGATAACAGACATAGCAGAGATGAGACAGGGCCTTGAAAAATAACTTATGTCCCAAACCATATTCTTTACAAAGCCTGTGAGATGATGCCCTAGCAGAAAGTACAAGTTACCAAACTATGTGCAATATTTGGGGAATATTTATGGAGGTAGCTGTGATACCATTGCTGTTGGGATATGTAGTTTGTGTATGTGTACTGCTATGCTGGCTGTAAACTAGAAACAGGGAGAAAACTCTAGCTTGGCTCCTCAGTATTTGCCATGTCATATCTAAAACATAGCTCCTGTATCCATCTTGACTCCGGTTTTTCATTTTCTGCCTCTCCCTGTGTTGTACCAGATCTATTTTAGCAAGCAGCAGAGTAGCCATTACTTATTCGGGGTGGAGACAGTGAGTTTGGAGCTGGAGGCCTTATAATTTGTGAAGCAGAGGGAGGCCACCCATCCACCACACCAAAGCCAGGAGGAAACTGTATTCCAAAGTGAGCACAGAGGCGTGGGAGACCTGCGGCTCTCGCCTCTATATTTACACTGGGCAGCAGCTGCTGTTCACCAGCCCACAGCAGCACAGACTCGATGAAGACCTTTCTGCTTCCAGGAAAAGCTGCATTTACTTCCAACACAGTTGAGCATATAGAGATCCCAGATTAATGTTACATCTCTACATTATTTTCTTTTTGTTTTCTTCTTCTTGAAATATTAACTGAAACCAGTGAGCCTGTTATTATTTAAAACCAGTCTAACTCTTAACACACACTGTAATTACACATTGCTAAGCTGTAAAGACAAGCTCCCCTTCCCACTGTGGTCAAACATACAACATGTACTGTGCTGGACCAGATGGTGGGCTGGGTCTTCATCCTTGAATGTACAGCTTTAGGATGGCCCTGCCCCTCAAGACCCCATAATTACAGCTAAAATTACATTTCCTGTATTTCTCTAAAGGGTCCACATTACCTTCAGCTGAAAGCCCTCTAATTTAGTTCATGATATTTATGCATTTTATAACTTTTATTCATCCTGATGGTCAGTGTGTAGTACTTTCCTAGATGTTATCCCACCTCAAACATGTTCTGACTCATCACTTTGCTACAGTCAGTAAACTACAAGGTTTGGAATTTAGAGAAAAAAACATTACATTTAAAACTTCTATTATTGGCAGGTGTGGAAGCAGTACTCAGATATTTGTCACAAAATAAAAATAAACTATAGAAGTATTATCTGAAAAATGTACCAATAGCCCATGTGACTGTTACACCACGTCATAATATTATTACAGTTGCATACAGAATGGTTTTATTTTGTAGTGTGTTTATTTTAGTACAGCATAGTATTGTTGTAATAGTACATTATGTATTTTATAATCTGATTGTGTTCTTCCTGTGTACAATATAAATTTGTGACATAATTAAAGCTGCTAATTAAATATTGTGGAGTAAAAAAGTATTTTTTAATGAAATGTGGAGACGATTATAGAAAGTATTATATATTAGAATTACTCCTCAGATCTGACTGCACTATAGTGTGGAAAATAATAATATAGTTACTCTGCACCACTATTTGTCAGTATAAAAGCTCAAACATGCACTAACTGCATCATTAAATCTTCATAAAAAATCTTTGCTCTACCATAATTCTTTCTAAACATTCACTTTAAAAAACTTAAAGATACACTTACAGGATGTGTTATCCTTGGTTTATCTTCTGTGCAGCTTAATGCAGTGAATAAGCCTGCATAAAAAGAAAAGGAAAAAAGAGGAGACAGAGTGGCAAGAGGAAAGTAAGAGTGAAAGACAGTTTTCAAGCATTCGCCCTCCCTGCTGACTTATGCTGAGTTGTTGTTTTACTGAGCTCTTAAAAGTATCCTCACCTCAAATTGATGTCCAACCCTCTTTCTTCAGCTTCTCCTCCCTTTTTCTTTCTCAAGTTTCCATCCACATTTCAATCCTGGTAACTTCATGTAGCAGGCATTTAGGACTAGATATTTGTATCCTACATTTTTTAAATGAAAAAGTTGATTTGAGTGATGAAATTTCATAAGACAGGGCTAGATGATCAATCAATGCTCTAAAAAAGGTCCTTATTTTTTATCAGTCTAATTTACCACAATGTGCTCACTCATTCACAAATTCAATGACAGAAAGAAATGAACCCCTAGTCTTTAAACTTTAAAACAAATATGCTGCAGTTGGTGTACCAGTTCCATGTTGTGGGGAAAAAGGTATTTCTGTTCTTGGTGGGGCGAGTTCCAGTACTTTTTTGCCTCCCAGAGTCCTCTCTAATTACGTTCCTGGTGATTACAGTCTGTCTCTACAGGGCCTACAAGACCAGTGCAGGGAGAAAGCACTCTTTTCATCCTGAAACACATGTACAGAGCGAACATGTAAACTTCATGGACTTTTAGGAGCACTGGATACCTGTTTATTTCTGGGGCATTTATTTAAAGCCTCTTGTCTTTTATATTCAGCTCTTTTGACAGTCAGTCAGAGTTTAACTGTGAACAAGACAGCAATTTTTCCAACTTTAGGATGCCCTAAGAAAAATAAAACAATGTGGAATTCTTTAAACTACTGCACTGAGTGTACTTATAGTGTCTCACATTATCTTAAAATGGGAATTTGTTTCGTAATTGCGGTAGCACAAATATAATACAGTGTTCAAGAATTAAGCAGGGGTGGACAGAAAAGTAAATTTACTTAAGTACATTTTTGAGTATCTACTTTCTTGTTATTTTGGAGGAAACTTACTACTTTCACTCTGCTACATTTGAAAGATAAATATCATACTCCACTACATTTCTGTAAATGTTGTTGAGTACTCACTACTTTTGCTCTGAAGTGGTTAATTTTCTCCTTTTTTTCAACATCCCAATAAACTGTGTTCATGCAAGAATAAGCTCATTTCCACTGCTTATATTTCTACCTTATTCTTTTGGTCACTAATGCTGCTCCCCCTGCATAGAATCAGCTGCAAAATCAACTCAATCTGGTCCCACCAAACAAGTTCAAGTTCTTTTAAAATGGCAGGGCTTCAAATGTTTGCTCAATAATCCCCCCCTTTTTTTTTTTTTTTTTTTTATTCTGTCCTTT
>VUQH01059269.1:4693-23624 GCA_015106775.1 Etroplus canarensis | reverse complement strand
GACTCGTCTCTGTGCTTGTTCTCCTAGACCTCAGTGCAGCATTCGATACAGTCGACCACAACATTTTACTACAGAGGCTAGAATACTCTGTTGGTATTAAAGGGTTAAGTAAGTATTACTTAACCGTAATACTCAGCGTAAAACTTAAGTATTAAGTACGGTTAAAGTTGGTTTGAATCTTATTTATCTGAATTTGTGTATGTAAACAAGGAGTCTTCCTCACACACAAAAGTTAGTCATGAAGTCCCACAGGGTTCTGCACTGGGACCAATACTCTTTACGTTATACATGCTTCCCTTAGGCAATATTATTAGAAAACACTGCATACATTTTCATTGCTGTGCAGATGATATCTAGCTATATTTCTCCATGAAGCCAGATGACACAAATCAATTAAACCACAGGCATGAAGACAATGACCGGATGGCCTATAATTTTCTACTTTTAAATTCAGACAAGCTGATGTTATTGTATTTGGCCCTATCCGTTTCCTTACCTACGTAAGAAGACAGCACGCCATTTGTTCTTGCATTGTGGTGGACTCGTTAGCCTGTGCAACAGCCAAAGCCAACTTTTCAAAATAAATAAATAGAAGTTTTCACCCAAAAAGAAAGGATGGCCATATAGTGAGTTTTGGCACTAAATTGCATTCATATAAATCAAGTTGCTTTAAAACAAAAAGATGCAGCCTGTATAAGACTCAGTGTGAAGTTTTCTACAGTGATTTGCTCTGAATCAGGAGTGTCGCCTTACTGTGAATGGGCTGGTACTTTCCTACTCTGAGCGCTCAAAAAGCACTTTTTACTACAAGCCTCCTTCGCAGCACTTTATTCTGTGCCTTTAAGCACATTTTAGCTATCATGCACACATTCATACTCCAATGGACACAATTTGGGGTTCAGTGTCTTGCCAAAGGACATTTCATCATTAAGACTGGAGTAGCAGGGGATCAAGCCACCAGCCTTCTACCACCAGCTACCTGCTCTAGCCCCTGAGCCACAACAACCCACCAAACTAAATGTGGGAAAAACACTGTGGACTCTTGGTTACCCCAGCACGTGGCCGCATGTGGAGGAAACCTGCACAAGATGAGGGGAGCATGTGAGCTCCACACAGAATGGCCCGAGCTGGGTTTAATACCAGGACCCTCTTGCTGTGAGGCAGCAGTGCTAACCACTGAGCCACTGTGCTTCCAAGTAGTGGTTTACACATTTTCCTTACCAATAAAAAGTCCAGGTTGGGACTCAAGCTCCTCCCACCATGGGAGGGTTGCATCAAGAGGGGCATCTGGTGTAAAATCTGTGGCAAATTACCGATGTGGATTCATCCGCTGTGGTGCCCCCTTGGGGAAATGCAAGGGTGCTTACTTTATTTGCTCTGAATCAGGGCTTTCTTCGTGGCACGCTTTAACTTCTATATATTCAGACACTTGTAGCAGTTGAGCGTCAGAGCGCCAGCAGTCCTCACACCTCTGTTCAGTCATGTTTGGGTCAGAAAAACACAGACAGCAGACATGAGCAAGAAAGGCTGAACTGTGTGCCACGGGTAAACATACTGATCAGAAAAATCCATATCAATTAAATGATCAGCTGTACTTGCTCATATGAGCGCTCGTTAGAAAGGTCTCACTGTGGGCTGTTTGCTAGCCGCTCCACTGTAACAAGCAGAGAGCAAGAAATGCCACGCTGCTCTTTCAGCCTGAGTTCACAGGTTAGAGTCGATGGTTTATCATCAGGCAGGGATTTGGCTGACGGTCGGACGCTGCGTGACAGTCACGATCACAGCAGGTAGTCACATGGATTACATGAAGCACCAAAACAAAGGATTTGTGTTGAGGAATTTTTGTAAATCAAATTATTCAAGTTACTCAATGAATCATTGCAGCCGTAATTTAAAGGATTAAAAACTAGAAAAAGAAAGTCCAAATGGACGCTTAGTGCTTCATGTTTGAAATGTAATCAGCTGTCAGCCTGCCTGAAGTCCAATCAGCAGATTTCTGTTTGGCTCACACTCTTCCTCTGTGGTTTTACCCTCTCTGTGTGAATCAGGACACGGCCAAATCTGCCAAAAGCAGCACAAAGAGCAGCAGCAGCAGCAGCAGCGGGAAGGATGCAGCCCCGGAGAATTCGGACGAGGTGAGTGCCACTCTGATCACGTGATAATGGGACACCCAGGGTCAGCTTTCAGGCCTTTGTACACCAGAACTAGAATCTAATCTAGACCTGATTCCACATTTCTCCACTGTAAAAAGACTAATCTGATGGTCCAGAGGTCCGCTGGACCAGCAAAGTTTTACTGGGAGGTAACACAAACCTGCACAAACCTCTGACAAGTCAGCTGGAACACACTCTTTGGGCATGTGTAGTCCAGTCTACCCCTCAGTGGCATCAGAATCCTGCAGCCTGGTGAGTAAACGTGAATGAAAGTGCTGTCAAGAGGCTGAGGAAGGAAGCAGCCATTGTGTAACATCTGAGTCCTGAATCTGAGGTGCTGTGAGATGATTTAAAGAATGGTGATGGTGTGGTCAAACAGCTCACCTGTGTGTACCTGTTCACAGGTCACCATCACCATCACGCTCAGGCAGTGAGCTGCTGTGGGACTGCTGCAGGTTTTTACTGGACTGCAGCCGACCTGAAACTAACTCATATTGATGAATGTTCAATAGAGAGGTCCAGAACAGCCTGTCCAAAAGATTCAAATGAAAGATCAATCAAAGTTATTGATTCAATGATATTTGTTCTTTAATATTAACATTTTAGTCTGATTAAATGATAAAAGATGCATTTCTTCGCCTGCTCTTTCCTCTAAACCTGCTATAACCTTTGTGTGTGTTTGTGTTTGTGTTTAGTCCCAGCAGCAGCACAGTGGCAGTAAGCGTCCCAGTAACAGCACACCTCCTCCTACTCAGCTCAACAAGATCAAATACTCCGGAGGTCCTCAGCTGGTGAAGAAGGAGCGCCGCCAGAGCTCGTCCCGCTTCAGCCTGACCAAAAACAGAGAGCTACAGAAGCTGCCTGCCCTCAAAGGTGACTTAAACCCAACCTAAATCTAACCTGTTCATCACCCTGACCAAAAACAGAGAGCTACAGAAGCTGCCTGCAGTCCAAAGGTGACTTAAACCCAACCTAAACCCAACATAAACTCAACCAAAACCTAACCTGTTCATCACCCTGACCAAAAATGGAGCTGCAGAAGCTGCTTGGCCTCAAAGATGACCTAAACCCAATCTAAACTCAACCTAAACTGCACTAATACCCAACCTGTTCATAACTGAGCAAAAACAGAAAGCTGCAGAAGCTGCCTGCACTCAAATGTAACATAAACCCAACTAAAATCCAGCCTAAACTCAACCCAAGTCAAACTTGTTCATAACTTCAATCAAGGAACAGTCAGCTGCAGAAACTTTCCCAGTGCAAATGTACCCTAGCCCAACTTTAACCCAACCAAATACTAACCTTTTCGTATCCATGACCAAAAACAGAAAGCTGCACAAGCTTCTTGGTCTCAAAGGTAACCTAAGCCTAAACTAAACACAACCAAAATTTAAAATAATCCTAACCTGAATCTAGCATGAACACAACCCGAACCAACAAGAAAAGCAACTGTTCATAACCTGATTAGGAACCTAACTGCCCTCAAAGATAACCAAAACCCAGCCTGAAACTACTCTCTATTTAAGCTGAGGCTTACATAAATCTAACCTAAACTCAGCCTGAACCTATTCTGAACTCAAAGTAAACCTATCTTAAACCCAACACCTTCATTAAAAAAACATTAATGAACTTCATAAACTTGACCAAAAACAGAGAGCTGTAAAAACTGTCTGTGAAGGTAACTTAAACTAACCCTAAACCCAGCCTAAACTCGTCCCAAACCTAAAGTAAACCCAACATTAAACTGGATCCAAACCAAACATATTCATAACCTGACCAAGGAACTAACTGACTTCAAAGGTAACCTCAGTTCAACTCTATACCCAACCTGAAGCCACACAAAATTTAAGCTGAGCCTTAGTTAATCCTCACCTAAACTTACCATGCACCCAAAGTAAACCCAACACTACACCAAAGCTAAACCCCATTGTGTGCATCAGACCTGCTGTCCTCTGTTCTGCTGCAGGTTTAATAACCAGATTTATCAGAGATTCCTCAGGTGACAGAAGTCAGGTAGACGCGCCTCCTCTACAAATAGGGTCACATGATTGGACGAAAAATAGCGTCCAGCTGCGATTTGCTGAGCCCATCGTCAGCCTTTTTTTTTTTCTGATTTACACCAAATGTACCACGAGTCGCTGTTGCTGGTTGATTGTACCTTCATCACGCGCGCTGACATCACTCATGACACCACCTCCTCTGTGGTTGTTTGTGGCCCCGCCCCTCTCAGATGCACCCCCAGTTGATCGGGAGGAGCTGTTTGTCCAGAAGCTGCGTCAGTGCTGCGTTCTCTTCGACTTCGTCAGCGACCCGCTCAGCGACCTCAAGTACAAGGAGGTGAAGAGGGCGGGGCTCAATGAGATGGTGGAGTACATCACGCACAACAGCGACGTGGTGACCGAGTCCATCTACCCAGAGGCTGTCATCATGGTAAGGAGCTCCTGCACCACAGAAGAAGAAGTTCTGTTTTTTGTTATTTGTTTTTGATTAAACTGACATCCTTCATTTGACTGCGTTCAGTTTTCAGTCAACCTGTTTCGGACTCTTCCTCCGTCCTCCAACCCGACTGGAGCCGAGTTTGACCCCGAGGAGGACGAGCCCACGCTGGAGGCGGCGTGGCCTCACCTGCAGGTAAGTCAGTGATAAAAGGTAGATCCTGAACAAAAGGGAATTTTCCATGTTTCGATGCGCAGGGGATAGGGTGAGATGGAGGTACCCAACAGGAGCAGCTGGAAGAAGACGACAGCTCTTCTATTGATTAATAAGGTGATTGGATACAAATTAAAATGGTTTATCTCCTCCGTGAAAATTAAGGTTAGAGCGTAAATGCCAGCTTTTTCACCTGGAGTCATTGAGCTGTGATGCTGTTGAACTGGTTGTAACCTGCAGCTCTGCTGAAAAACATGACGCGTCACCAAGTTTCAGACATCCAGGCTACGTTCCCACTGCAGGTAAAAGTGGCCCATATCTGATTTGTTTACGACAGTCTGAACAGCACAGATCTGATTTGTCCTAATCAGACTCCGCCCACTTCCATATGTGATCCTAAATCAGATACGAATCCAACGTCACATTTCATCCGACTTTTCCATCATTGAAGTGAGACATTTAAGTGAGACAGATGTCATAATTCTGCGCCGGAGGAGGCGAGACGATGACCCACCACCACAGAGGCAACTTTTTAAAATATTCAGCCTAAATAGTGAGGTTTTCACACCGTAGTACAGTATGTCTGTGTGAGGAGCACCACAGGGGGCTGTTTTTCAGCCTTACTCTACACCATCTGATCTTCAAATTTCAGCCACAGATCAAGAGTCACATTCAGAAACTTTCTGAAGACTCTGCTTATCATCGCTTGTGCTGCTGATGCTCGGAAGGATGAGGACGGCTTTGTAGATGGTGTGAGCTGAATTATCTACAACTGAGCACCTCCAGGACCAAAAAGCTGATTGTAGACTTCAGGAAGCAGGTTCCTCCTCATCTCCATCATCACTGGGAGGACTACAGAGACGCTAAAATAAGATAACTTTATTGTCATTGTACTTTCTGCAACAAAGTTCTGCTTGGTGCATCTTGGTTGGCAAACAGACGGAAAGCAGCCATTAAAGATGAAAAAAGATCTTCAGTAGAAAACAGACATTAAAATAAATAAATCATAGAATTCTAATATGCTCTGTACAGAAATGGCAGCAGGTAGCCGTCAGCAGTGTGGTTCCAGCCTGGTGAAAGGCAGGAGGTCTAATGGAGGTCACAGCTCTCAACCTGCTGGACGTTCATAGTCCTGTACCTCTGCTCAGACGGCAGGGGAACAGCCTGTGGAAATGCTGCTGGCTTTCTTCTGGAGACGCCCAGCGTATGCCGAGTCCAGATCTGAAAGCTGACATCCCATGATCCTCTGCACTGTTTTGACCACCTGAGCCGAGTCCTTACTGTCCTGTCCTGTGCTGTGCTGCTGGTGTAGCACATGGTCACACAGTGGCAGTCTTTGTTGAGCGCCCAGGTGAGGTCTGATATCATGTGGAGAATGGGTACCAAGGAGGACCCATTGACAGAAAACTGGACTGGTTCAGGAACAAAGACGTCTTCAAGAAGGATCAGATCCACCTTTACCTAATGAGGAGGTATTAGTAAATAAAATACGTAAAAATAATGTAAATGCCAGTCAAATTACTCATCAGGAAGCATAAATGGTAACCTGTGTACAGACTTTCTCTCCAAACTGTGTTGTGACTAAAATGGGTGAAAGTTTGTGAAGCAGCTTAAAATTCAGTTAACTGATGTAATGATGGATTACGAAAATAATGGATGGCTATGTCAGGATCCAACAAGGAGTCATTGGTCCTTGGTAGAAAACTAGCCAAAGTGTTGGAAGTGATCTGTACCAGACTGCCATCAAACACCAGAGGACTTGTTCCATGGGCCAGCTCTACTACATTTAACCAAAATACATTTACAGCACTTTGAAAAACTCACTTTGCTCAATAAGGAAAATAAAGTTGAGCCAGTCAGCTTCAGCCTTCAAACCATGTCAGTAAGCCCCGCCTCCTTTTCTGATGGTCAGGAGAAGCTCAGCTGATGGCTTTTGAATTACACAGCAGCCATATTATTGATCAGCTAATTCTATCAAAAATGCTCCAAAAGGTGCAAAACAGCCCAAACACGATCCAGTGGTCCAGTCTAAGCACTCCAGTTAGCTTCATCCACCTGTCAGTCAAAGAGGCCACACCCCTGGTGTTGCAAACTTTAAGCCTTGATTGTCTTTAAACAGACAAGTTATAAAAACAGTGTTTATGAAGGAGGAAATTAGTTATAGAAACCAAAAGGCCGTTTCTGCTGCAAAGTTTCACATGGGAGTTTATGGGGACTGAGCCTCTAGTGGACATCAGAGGAAATGCAGCTTTGGGGGGGTGGCAGTTGGGACAAGTGGATTGTTTCCCAAACCGTCCAGTCCAGTCATGTAGTTCCTAATTCTCAGCTGCACCAATGATTTCAGCTATAATTTGAGTTCCAGATCCTAAGTGGGCCTGGGTGTCAGAACCTCACCAACCCGCTGTAACTTCAGGACCCGATCCTGTGTGTCTGTGTGGTTTTTTTTTTCTGCAGTTGGTGTACGAGTTCTTCCTTCGCTTCCTGGAGTCTCCGGACTTCCAGCCAAACATCGCCAAAAAATACATCGACCAAAAGTTTGTGCTGTCGGTAAGAAGTCAGCTGTTGGTGTTCTGGTGTCAGACTTCAGGTGGGGCAGGTGTGACCTGTGGACCTCTGTTTGATTTGTGTTGAAGCTGCTGGAGCTCTTTGACAGTGAGGATCCCAGAGAGAGAGACTTCCTGAAGACCATTCTCCACCGGATCTACGGCAAGTTCCTCGGCCTCCGCGCCTACATCCGCCGCCAGATCAACAACATCTTCTACAGGTCAGAACCTGCTGGAACAAAAAGAACCACAGGATTAGAAAGAACTTCAGGCCCAGAAAGAGCCTCAGAGTCAGAGAGAACCTCGGAGTCAGAGAGAACCTCAGTGGTGTTTGGTATGTGTTGTAAAAGGAGACAGACTATCCTGTGATTAAACGTTCTCTGTTGGCTGATCTTTGATTTTGTGTAAGTTCTGTGGAGCGTGTCACATCTACAACTCAGTTGGAGTCATGAATTCACCTATAGAGCCTGTCTTTGGACTGCTGGGGAGAGCTGCAGGACCCAGCTTTTAGTCTTTGGTTGATTCAGAGCAGAGCTGGGTTCCCTGCTCCCTCAGACTGACTACAGAGACAGAAATGATGGACTGTCCTACAGAAACGATTAGGAAAATAAAATTACTCCTCTGGTTCTAAGACGTCTGATCAGTCCGGATGCTCTGCTCCTTCTGCAGGTTCATCTATGAGACAGAACATCACAACGGCATTGCTGAGCTGCTGGAGATCTTGGGCAGGTAATCCATGCACACAAAAACACACACACACACTGTAACCCCTAACCTCTGACCCCTGTAACCCCCTCCGTATCTCAGCATCATCAACGGCTTCGCGCTGCCCCTCAAAGAAGAACACAAGATGTTCCTGATCAGAGTCCTGTTGCCACTGCATAAAGTCAAGTCTCTGAGCGTGTACCACCCACAGGTCAGAGGTCACCCTGTTCGTCTGTCTGTCTGTAGCGTCTGTGTGTCTGTGCTGACTGGTGGGTCTGTTTGTCTGTCTGTCCTCAGCTGGCCTACTGTGTGGTCCAGTTCCTGGAGAAGGACAGCAGTCTGACTGAGCCAGTGAGTACCACACGTACACACATACTAACTTTAGGTGAACTGAGCCGACCACAGATGCCTCAAGCTAATCTGAGCAAGCAAAGTGTAAAATCCAGAGCAGAGCAGCGGAATCAGACTAGTTTTTGATCTGTGGAGCAGAGCCGAGGAGCTGAAGGGTCTGAGGAGTTTTTATAGTTATTGTTCTGGAGGCTGTGTGGTGAATTTTGAAATGCAGTTGATGATCTGTTCAGTCTGGTTGCTTTAAACTTGAAGGATGCTGGAGAACTCCTGATAAGATTTAGCAGCATGTTCCAGGTGCTGTGAGAATAAAAAAGCTTCACCGGGACTGGTGTAGACCCTGATCCATGGTCTGAGCACACATTAAAGAGATATTGATGTCCCAGACTGTGCAGTGGTTTAAAAACCAGCATTAAAATTTAAAAATCAATTCTGAAACCACCAGGAAGCCAGTGTAATGACCTCAGTGCAGCTGTTAGATGGTTCTCCTCTTTGTAACTGAAGCTCTGGCAGCTGGAGGAGCTGAGGTCGATTGTTCCCTTGAGCTGACTGGAAATAAAAGCATGGATGAGGGTTTCGGTGTCCTCGGGGGTAAAAAGCCCCCAGCTTTTACAGGATTTCTTAGGTCATGAAAACCAGTTTCAACTGGGCAGCATCTGAGAGCCTCCTGTTCCGTGAGACATTTTTCAGGGAGGTTTGTTAGAAATTTCCTGACTCTTAACTGCAGCTGCGATGATCACACGTCTGTGTGTCTGACTTCCCTTCAGAGCGTTGTGTTTAATCCAGTTACCAGCATCGTGCAGACAGTCTGATGGTGTGTCAGTCAGGTGTGGACCTCCCCGCCTCCACCTCACCTCATTTATAGATTTTAATCTGAAAATTGAGGTTCAAAATGTTGGATATTCATGAACGGTTGATAAAACATTTTTCTTTTTCAAACCCTCGAATCAAAGCTCAGAGTACTTTGTGTAATGCAGCCAACCAATGACAAGAAACCAGATCACTTTCTTTCTGTGCTTCACGTGTTACAATAATTCCGTTCTTACCATCTGAAGCAGTGCCGTCCTTTAGAGCATGCTCGGCATGAACCTTTACAGTCCCGGACCCGAAGAGTGTCGCTGACCCCCTCCCAAAACAGCCAGCGTGATGTCTGCACAACAGCCATAGACCACAGGGTCCACTTTCTCCAGGTGCAGGCCTTACAGTGAGACCACAGAGGCAACAGCCTGCTCTAATGTAAAAGACATGATGGCAGTGAGCACGTCAGATTTAACCAGCTGATTGAAGTAATTAACCCTCGTTAGCGTTTCTGTCAGACTTCACTTCCCCAGCTACACACAGAGTGTAGAAAAGGAGCTGCAGAGTGAGTCTGACTTCATTATCATATCTGAACCATATCTGAGCCTCCTCGCCCACTGCACCCACCAGAGGTGGAATTTTAAAAGCAAATGTCTCCAGACTGGGACTTTCCTGAAGACCAGACAGGTGAAGTCGTGACTTTAGGGCTGGCAGAAGCTCTGAATCTGTACTGAGGATTTACACAGTGTGTGTTTCTTTGTGGGTTTGTAAAGATTGACAAGAAACGAAGGAAAAGAGACCTGAGAGAGGCAGATTTGATCAGGGTTTATTTTGTAATAAAACCTGCTTTATTTATTTGGACCTGACCAAAGGACTTTGTGTTCTTCTGTAAAACCTGAAGGATTTAAGATTGTATTTTTTAGATTCAAGATTTAACCAGCAAATGTGTATGCTCTATAAAACGTGAAGCTTTTTACTGGTCAGTTAAGATGATAGTTTAATATATATTTACCTTTTATTTATTTGAAACACAGCTGGATGATGTTCTTCATTTGTGATGTTGAACTTCTGACAGAGAATAAATATTTAAACCAAAATGTCCTGATATCATCTTCACACCTCACTCCAGAATCAGAAGGAAATTTTTAAATTCACAGAAGTGGCGGTTTGGTTGATATTGTGAGATATTTTGATGACGCACAGATGACATGATGATGCGGTAACCAGACATATGAGGGCAGATGTGGTAACGCAGGGATCTCTGACCCCGGCAGGTGATCATGGGTCTGCTCAAGTTCTGGCCAAAGACTCACAGTCCGAAGGAGGTGATGTTCCTGAACGAGCTGGAGGAGATTCTGGATGTCATCGAGCCGTCCGAGTTTGTCAAAGTCCAGGAGCCACTCTTCAGACAGCTCGCCAAGTGTGTCTCCAGCCCGCACTTCCAGGTACCAGGACCAGAGCCTGAGTCACAGCCTCTGTTACCGGTTCTCCATGGTGCTGGTTCTGTCTTGTTCTAAGCAGATATCAGGGTCATTTATATGTTCAGGAAGTCACTGGTGGATTTATTTCTTTAGCCCCTCCTACAATCACTGACATCACTGGTTCCAGATTTAGGTCCTGTAAAGCTGTAGCAGTGTAGTGGTTTACACATCCATCTTACAAGCAAAACGTTCCCGGTTCGATTCCAGGTAGGGACACAAACCCCTCTCACCATGGAGGGTTACATCAGGAAGGGCATCTGGCGTAAAACCTCTGCCAAATTACATACGCAGATAAATTCACTGTGGCGCCCCCTTGGGGAGAATACACAGGAGCATCTGAAGATGTGTTTTATGAATTCTGTGGTGCTGCACTGGTTCCAGCTCTTGCAGCACCAGTCCTAGTTTGGTGTGAATCAGGTCTGGATGGAAAAAGAAAAATCTGTACAACAAAACCAGAATTGCATCAAACTTAAACCTAAATTCTAACCAGAGCCTGATCATTACTGCATCACTGTCTTCCTGTGTGGTGACGATCAGAGCTGAGGAACTGTGGAGCACTTTATTAGGAACAGCGGAGACAGATGGGGAACAGGTGAACTGTACCAAACCGTCAGGTTCCTCAGTCCATCATCCAGCTCCTGTTCTTCTGGAGCAGGTCTGCTTCTCCACTTCAGTAGAAAAGCCAGCGTTGTAATCCCACACACAGTTTCTGCTCACAGCATGAACATTTTCACTACTACCACATGTGTCTTGTCAAGTGCAACGTTGTGATTGGTTAATGTGGCGCATTCTCCGCCCACTGTAATGACACCTGTGTAGCATGGACTGAAAGCTGGAGCTGCTCATGTTCAGACAGCATGAAGAGAAAGCTCTGCAGTTTAGACCTTCAGGAGATCAGCTTCACACGCAGACATGGAGGGTTTGTCCTGCAGACAGACGTCACCTGGACTGGTGAACCCTGATAGCCAGAACTTTAGAGAGCAAGTTTCAGAAACATTTGTATAAATCTTCTCCTTTTTTCTTTATGAAATCACATGACATCACTGCGGGACACTCTGATTGGTCAGGTTATCCTGGAAAAAACAAACCAGTGTGCGTTTTATACAGATCAGAGCTGACAAAGAGGACGGCAGGATAAAAAGATTTTCCCCTGTGGTGTCACATGACGATGGAGAGTGTGTGTGTGTGTGTGTGTGTGTGTGTGTGTGTGTATACAGGTGGCAGAGAGAGCTCTGTATTACTGGAACAACGAGTACATCATGAGTCTGATCAGTGACAACGCCGCCACCATCCTCCCCATCATGTTCCCCGCCCTCTACAAGAACTCCAAGAGCCACTGGAACAAGTAACACACACACTCACTCAGGACACGAACCCTGAACCATCGATCAGCCCCGCCCACATCTTTGTTAGCCAATCAGTTGTGTCATCACAGAGATGGACGCAGCAGTGTGTGTGAGTTAGCGTGATGTAACACATCCCTGCTGGTGGCTGCAGATCTGTGGGTGGAAACTCGATTCCGATCAATACAGGATCAATACTGGGCGTGCAGACAGCAGCGGGTCAGCGTGAGGATGCGGGGACAGGAAGCTGGGGTCTGTTTCAGGGAGGACAGGACGGGGAGCGGTGAAACCCTCAGAGCACGTCATGGACGTCCTCGTTAGCCCAGATGCGTGGCCACACGCTGGTCGTCTTTCTCCTGCCGTTAAACCTGCACTGAGAAACCTCATGATGAGCCGGGCTCTGAGTCCAGACCTGCGGTGTCAGACCCATCGCCTCTCCAGAGGCTCCCTGTGGGTTTGACAAAAAAAACTAATTGACTTTGAAAAGTGTATCTGTACACATAAAGGCCGATCCTGAGGCCCCCTGGCTGTGGATTACAAAACCAGGACAATGCAGAGTTTAACGGTGCTTGATCTGCTGCTGGACTTTAGCTCAAATCAAATTGAACCTGTGGAAGTTTTGGTTTATTTTGCTGTTAGAGCAGCGATGCAGTCTGCTACCTGTGATAAATAAATCAGCAGCCTGTTTCAGAGTGCACATTTTAAGTCAGCAGTTTTGTAGTTCTGTGACTATAACCAAAACCTGGTTAGCAGATGAGAGAATTTATCCCAGATTTTTGAAATTCTTTTGTCACAGCAGCTAAAAAACCCATTAAACACATAGAGAACTACAGACCCTCCTACCTACCTGCAGACCTACAGACCTACCTTTCTCAGGTTTCTCCTGCATTGCCCCCAGCAGGCTCCCATTTTGCTGTTTTCTCCAGGCGACCTTCAGAATTTGCAAGACAAATGTCCTGCAGATTCTTTAGCCAAGTTGCCAGGTAGTGTGTGAAGCACAATCCGCCCACTAAATACACTGGCTCTACTGGTCAGTGCAGCCTGGTGCCTGATCCACGGGGCGTGTGTGTGCAGCTCTCTGTGGACACACCGTGGAGGCTGAATGAATCGGCCTGTTTGACCGTCTCAGCTGTCCCATCCTGCGAGGACACTGTAAAGAGCGAGAACAGATTAAATAACAGCAAGTCCAGCAGTGTGTGAAACGGGCAGTTTCTGATTTGTTGGAAAGATCATCGATTTGAGCTTCGGGAATCAGTAAGTGATAAAAACACAAACAGCGCATCGTTCCAGCTGTCGATAAGTTATGGCTGTTTTCAATAAAACGACCAGGTTGTAACTCGAGACAGTTTTACAAGGAGATTTGTGCCGTTATCACAAAGAGCTGCTTCTCCAAACTTGGTGGGCATTTGCCCCCAGAGGAGCAGCAGGTTGCTATTTAGTTTCAGCTCAGTGCCTCAGATATGAGCAGCACTTTGGGAGTCCAGCAGTTGCCAGGAACCATTACAGACACTTCTTATATTCTATTAAGCGTAATTGTCTGACCTGTGATGAGATTCTCAAACCGAGCATGATTCTCCTGGAAAGTGTTTGAGGGCAGATGATTGGAGAACAAAGATGTTTCAGACTGCGCTGTGTCCACACTGCTTCATATTTCACTTTAATACACACATTTGTTCTTAAAGAGGTTCAAACACCCGGACACGAGCACGGCTGAAGCTGAAACCTGACCCTGTGTCCCCTTCTTCATCAGGACCATCCACGGTCTGATCTACAACGCCCTGAAGCTCTTCATGGAGATGAACCAGAAGCTGTTTGACGACTGCACGCAGCAGTACAAGGCCGAGAAACAAAAGTATGAGCACGATTCAGACGCCTGCATGCTGTCCCACAGACCCTCCTCCTCTTCCTCACTCTCTGTTTCCTGCAGGGAGAAGTACAAGCTGAAGGAGAGGGAGGAGATCTGGCACAAGATCGAGGAGCTGGCCCGTCAGAACCCACAGGTACGCCGCACACACCTTTGCCTCAAGACACACCCACTTTGTACCACAGATTTGTCTCCCTGGTGGCCTGGATTGTTGACTGCCTGACTGACGGACGTCAGTGCGTGTCAGACAGACCGGTCACTGCAGGGGACCTTTCTCTTCACCCTCTGCACCACAGACTTCAAAACAGAACCATCTGCAGCTTAATGTGACAGAGCCTGAAGGTTGTGGACATGAGAAGGATCAAAACACCAGTGACTCCTGTTTCCATCCGTGGGGTCTGTGTGGAGATGGTGGAGGACTTCAAAAAACTCTTGTTCACATTGACAATAAACTAAAATTCATTAAACACACAAAAGACATCTACAAGAAGGAGCGTCTCTATTTTCTAAGACGACTCAGGTCCTTCAGTCTCTGCTGGACGATGCTCAGGATGTTTTATATGAGTCTGTGGTAGCCAGTGTAGTGTGCTGGGGCAGCAGACCGAGAGCAGAGGACACCAACAGACTCAAACTGATCTGCAAGGACAGTAACGTGGTGGGTGTGGAGCTGGACTCTCTGACTGTGGTGTCAGAAAGGAGGATACGGTCCAGGACATTGTCCTTCACAGGACGCTGTGAAGGACAATGTTGGACAGTCCTTCACAGCGTGTCCATGACGTGCTGGACGGACACAGGAGCACGTTCAGCAGCAGACTCATTCCACCACGAGGCTCCACAGAACGCCACAGGAAATCATTCCAACCTGTGACATCACACTCTGTGACTCCTGGACTGTTTTTATTTATGCAGATATGGCCATAGTATTTAAGTGACATACATTAAGGTCAATACAGTTTCATTTTCTTATTTTTCATATTAATATATATTTATACCTAACGGAGCATCTGGAACTCAAACCGTCCCCCTCCTGGATTTAAAACAGATTCTGGTTCTGGGTTCAGCTGTCTCACTGCTGATGTCCCTGAGGTCTGACTCCATCCGTCCTCTTGTTTCCTGTCTGGACCTCACTGCAGCATCTAGCTCCACACAGTTCTCACAGCTCATGTTTACCTGGATTTCTTTTAATTTGGTGTTTGTCCGTTTCCTGTCTCTGAGGTTCCTCTTGGTTTCTTCTTGGGCAACAGAAAGTTCCTGTCTTGAAGTAGGAGCTAAAAGTAGACCCAGAAACGGGTTCTAGCATCTCTGCTGGTTCCTGCAGTGAGGACACATGGAAAAATGAGGACGTTCCTGTGAGAGTTTTAACCTCCTGTGCTCCAAAATCAAACCCAGAGCTGCTGAACCCTCAGCTTCTTAACGTCAGACTCAACCTGGAACCAGAGTCATTGATGCAACCTGTTACAGATTGTTTTGTCAGCGCGACGTTCCAGAACCAAACCACCACTGTACGTTCCCTCCCTCCTGTCCTTGCTTGTGTTCAGACTGAAAGATGGTGTGATGGCGTCTCTGTCTCTGATGGACAGATAAATTAATCAGCTGTGTCCTGGCTCTCTGTAATAATAATGAAATGAGACTGTTTCCTCGTTTACTTTCAGAGCAATAAGCTCCACCCCCTGCGCCCTGGACTCCACCCACAGGAAGAGGTCAGCTGTGCTGTAAATCACTGATTAATGCAACTATGTGTGTTTATTCCGAGGCTCGCTGTAATGTATGTGTGTGTGTGCAGTACATGGCGTACAGTGACAGCAGCGTCGCCATGTTCTCCATGGAAACGGAGACACCAACAGTCGAGGACATCCAGCTGCTGAAGAAGACGGTGGAGAGCGAGGCCTCACAGGTACTGTGACAGGCGTCTCCGTCTCCTGTCAGGACGTTGGACTGAATCTTGTGGTCCACAGGTCAAACAGCTCCAGGTGTTCAAACGTTCATCAAGAGTTTCACAAACCTTTGGATTAAAGATTTTCACTCAAACTTTGGAACCATTAAATTTTAAACATCTGCAGAAATATTTCATTAACATTTATTTTATTTATCTGCAAGTTTTTTCTTTATCACTGTGCAATAATGTTTAGATTTTCCTGGTAAATAAAAAAAATACATTTAAAAACTTTTAATTTCAGAGAAGATTTTACCTTTTACATTTATAATAAAAAATAATAATAAATCCTGTACATTTATAACTTGTTTAGAAATCTAATTTTTAAATTTAAATTTGAGAGATGATCAAAAAAAATTTATTATAAAATGTTGCTATTTTTTATCTTGTAAATTCACAGCTTTAATCTTGTTTTTGGCTTTTTTGGTAAAATTACATCAGCAATGGATGCAAGAGGTTTTTTTAACCAATTTACAACAATATTTAATTTTTTAACTTTACATTTTTTAAAAACTGAATGCATATAAAAATTTTAGAGGAAATTTAAATTAATTAGATTTAAATTTTTAACTTCTTAAAAATCTAAATTGCAAATTTGTAAGTTTTATGTTTAAATTTATGTTTTAAGTTTGTTCAACAAATAAAATTAAATTTTAGCGATCTCTGTAAGGTATTTGATTAGCGGGTAACTCCCCAGCTGAAATAAAACTGACCCCCATGTCGGTGTCTGCAGGGTCTGAAGGATCTGAAGAAGGATAAGGTCCTGATGAGGAGGAAGTCGGAGCTGCCGCAGGACGTCTACACCATCAAAGCTCTGGAGGCTCACAAGCGAGCCGAGGAGTACCTGACAGCCAATCAGGAGGCGCTCTGACTGTGGGAGACAGTCCCTCCTGAGCCTGACTCCACCCCCTTCGCGTCCATCTCCCTAGGGAGGAAGTTAACGTTGTCGTGGAGAACCTGGTCCCGGGTCAGACGAGGACGGAGCTGACGCTGCGTTCACCAAAAAAAGAGAAAAAAAAAAAGAATCTCAGCTCTGCCCCCTGGTGGCCAGTCACACGTAGGACACTGTAGAAGCTCCGTCCGTCCACGTGCTGTTTAAAGTGTGTCAGCGGTGCGCCGTGATTGGACATCAGCTTCATGTTGCACAACACTCCCCACGCCTCCACCTGCGCTTTAACTCCTGCTGCTGCTTGTTCTGAACTGACCACGAGCTCGCGTCGGGCACCTGAACGCATCGCCAGCAGACCACCCCACCGCAGGAAATGCCGCCGTCTCTGCGTCTGCTTCAGCCTGTCATTTCAAAATAAAAGCGTCAGTCTAATCATTTTCAGAGTAAAAGTATGGGCTGCAGTGTGGGGGTTTGTTCCCGGTGTTTCCACGGAGACAGGGAGCAGACGCAGGGTGGCCGGGGCCTCGTGGTCCTGCGGTGGGAGTGGCTGCAGCCCGTCACTGCCGCCCCGTTACACCCAAACGCAGCGTGACGCGTTCGCCGACTCGCTCAGTTCTCTGACAGCGGCTTCACTCTGCAGCCCCGCCCCATGCGCTTGGCCCGGCCAATCAGCTGCCGACCTGGATCTGCGGTAGACTCAAGACTGAAGCTGCTTCAGACGGACTGATTACGATGAAGACGCAGTGAATGTAGACGTCCAATCAGGAAGCCTCGCCTCCCCGTGTTAACTGTTTTGTGTTTTGGTCTAGCTGAGTGCGCTGCTCTGACGCCTCAAGTCTTAACCAATGAGAGGAGCCGTGTGCTGCTCGTTGGGTCGAAGGTCAAACGCTGAGAAGCTTCTGATGTGATCAGTTTGGTTATTCATTGGTGCCGTTAAAAGCACCACAGAAGAAGAGAGGAAGGTCATGGCCTCCTCATCGCTCCACAGCTTCATTTTATTTTCAGTTTTTACTGGTTTATTGTTTTTTTTGTTTTTACTTTTTTCATTTTTATTGTTTGAAATTTATGTTTTATTGCTTTCATTTTTATTTTTGCCTTTTCATTTTTTTCTTTTTTAGCATTTTAAAAATCTAAATAAGAGAATAATTTTCTGGTGTCCCTGTAGTGTAGTGGTTTACACGTTCAGCTTATAAGCAAAAGGTCGCTGGTTTGATTACAGGTGGGGATACAAGCCCCTCTCACCATGGAGGGTTGTGTCAGGAAGGGCATCCGGCATAAAACCTCTGTCAAATTACCAGTGCCCTCCCCCTTGGGGAGAATACAAAGAAGCAGCTTGAAGGTACATTTAGATTTGTATTTTTTAAGTGTTTTCTCTTTTTCAACTTTATTTGATTCTATTTTTAAAATTTTTTTTTGTCCCTTTAAATTTTTATTTTGTTTTTGATTGTATTTTGTGCTTGATTTCAGTATTTTATTTGTTTTTGTTATTTTTATTTTTATTTATTTTTGGTCAGTTGTTCTTTAGTGAACACCGAAGTCTGTTTTTATTCTCTGAAGTCCGAAATTTTCTTTTTTTAAAAATTTAGATTATTTTGATTTTCTTCTTCCTGCCGAATTTGATGCGCAAAATAAAATCAGGAAACGAAAACAGGAATTTGTTGATTCAGAGTTAAAGTGTGGATTTGAACAGCTGTGATTGGCTCGTTCGTTTTACGTTAAATGTCTGGAATGTAAACGCCGTTTGTTTTGCGTGCTGGGTTAGCAGTGAACGCTTCCTGCTCGATATTTCATTCCGCTGAATTCACTTACCCTGAAACATCGAAGCTTCTCATCAAACAAATCTTTTCTACGCTGTGACTCACTGACCTTGCCGTCTGACCTCGGCGCTCATGTTTCTTGTTTGAAACGTCGGGAACAAAAAGCAGAACGTCTTCGTCCTGGGAGGTGGGTGGTTCTGTCTGCAGTTGCTGTTGTTCTGTATCTACCCTGTATACTGACTCGTGGCCACGCCCCCTCCTGTGGCCACGCCCCCTCTGCACTTTTTTTAATTTGTGGGGTTTTTTTTTTTTTGTTTTTTTTTTTTTTTTTTTTTTTTTTTTTAAACTGTTGATTCTGGTTGCTGGTTTCTGTTTGTTGTTGCTCTTTCACTTCTTCCCGCCTTCACTGATTCAGCTGTCAATCAGAATCAGTGACCATTCCAGTAATAGGACAAGCCCCCACACACA
>VUQH01059267.1:0-30916 GCA_015106775.1 Etroplus canarensis | reverse complement strand
TTATTTTTAAATTATATATATATATATATATATATATATATATATATATATATATATATATATATATATATATATATATATATATATATATTTAAAAAAAAGGAAAAAAGGTTACATGAGCTTTGGCACTGTTTGTAGATGTCTGGGACTCTACTGATGATGGAGCACTTTTTAACACATTAGTCCAAAATGTCCTTCAGCTGTTAAACTGGATTGAGATCTACTACTTTCTACTATTTTCATTCTTATCACAGGAAAACAGCAAAGACAGCTCTCATCAGGACAGAACGTTGTCATCTAAAGGTGCATTTTCCCTGCAAACCCACACAGTCTAAACAGAGCTTCTAGGGGTCAGCGGTTCAGGTTTTTTCTTTAATTTTTCGTCCGTATGTAAATTTTGATAAGGATCCAACTGGAGCCTTACTGTCAGAAGGGTGTATTTTTATGTGTTACTTTAGCCAGAGTATTTTTAGTTCACTTGTTTCAAGCGCTTTTATCACTGTGTGCTTTATTGTTCAGTTTTATGGAATCCCCACGGGCTATTCACATTTTCTGCTCTGTCTTTAGTGTGCCCTCTTTCCCTTTGATGCCTGTTCTCAAAAAGCCTCTTTACCCTTTCTGCCTTGAAGTGCTGTGTTTTTGTCCCGACTCTGCTGTGCTATACCGTCTGTTGATATCATGTGGGTTTTATCTGATGGGCTGGATTAAAACAGATGATTTGATTTGATTTGCTGTTGTTGTTATTGATTTGCTAAGATGCAAACTGATTTTCATATGCTGCTACTTGTACTGCTGATAAATGTACTGCAGATGTTCATTTTAAAGCCTAACCTGGTCACGTACTGTATTACAGATACAGTGTGTTGGTCACTCCCTGAGGACCTGCAGCCAACACAGATATCACCCAGATTAATATAATTCTACTGTTCTCTTGTTGATCCTGTGTAAAGACTGTTTGAGAGTGTAATTAAAACCCATCACTGAGCCACGTTGCATTCTGCCTCCTAATTGTAGGAAGCTGATTGTGATCTGAGGTAAGCTGCAGCTTTTTTCGCAGACTGTGGCTCATACCAGGAAGTGCGGACGTGTGGATATCAAGTACTCACAACTGCTTAATTATTCCAACAGAGATCTGAAGTGATATTCACTGTCACTTTTTTGGCTTAGTGACCAGGGCACTTGGCTTGATTAGCAAATTGTGATTTGTAACATTAGTACTTATGCATGTAATACACTACCCCTGAAAATTTTCAAGTCACCTAGAAGATTTAAAATTTTTCATGAAAACTCATGTTCATCAAATACCTTGCAAAATAAAGCTAAAATCCACTTTATGGACAAAAGTATTAGGCCACCTACACATTATTCTAAACTCCGCCTCTGGTTGTAGCTATAAAGGCTTCCACTCTTCTTTGAGGGCTTCCTGCATGATTTCTGTGGGAATTTATGCCCATTCATCCAGATGAGCACTGGTGAGGTCAGATACTGATGTTGGATGAGAAGGTCCAGCTTGGAACCTCCATTCTAGTTTATCCCAAAAGAGTTGGGGATTGAGGCCAGGACTCTGTGCTGACCAGTCAAGTTCTTCCACACCAAATTCAGTCAACCATCCCTTCATGGACCTTGGTTTGTGCACTGGGGCACAAAAAGGCCTTCCCAAAACTTTTCCCACAAAGTTAAAAGTATAAAATTGTCCAAAATATCTTCGTAAGCTGAAGCATTAAGAATTCCCTTCACTGGAACTAAGGGGCCCTGGTCAACTCCAGTAAAATAACTCCATAGCATTTTCGTTCCTCCACATGTTTCCACTGCTCCAGAGTCCAGCAGCAGCGTGCTTTACACCACTCCTTTCAACACCTGATATTGTGCTTGGTGATGAAAGACTTTCATGCAGTTCCTCGGTGATGGAAACCCATGCCATGAAGATTCTGGTACACAGTTTTTGTGCTGATTTTATTTGCCAGACGAGGTTTGGAAATCTGTAGTTACTGAGAGAGTTGGTGACTTTTAAACACTCACTGACCCCACTCTGTAATTTGCTGAGTTCCAGTGCAACCACTAAAGGTATTCCCCCAAGAAGCCCCAATCTCTTCATGAATGCTAGCCTGACCCAACACCACTTAACATGACAGGAGGTTAGATGCCATGGTCATTTTTTCTTTTTTATGGAAATTTGATGATCAATCAGAACACTTTATCAGTTCCAAGAACCAACATATGTAGCAACAAAGTTGATTCAACAATATCCCTAAAAAAATCTTTACCAATTTCAGCTGTGACACCAGTAGACAGCCATGGCAGCATACACAACTTAGTGTCACCACAAACATGTATGATCATGCTCACAGCAAGACATCCTGGTTAGGTTAAGTGGCAGTTCTAAACTGGCTGTAGGTGTGAATGTGAACGTGGCGGTCTCTCTCTCTGTGTTAGCCCTGCCCCGTCCAGAGTGTACCCTGCCTCTTGCCCCATGAAAGCTGGGATAGCTCCAGCCCCCCCATAACTCTGAGTAGGATAAGCAGAAGAAATTAGAAGTATGGATGACAATAATTCAGTTCATCTGAATAATTTAATCTTGGTTATGTAATTTGCAGACATTTAAACTCATGCTTCCTTTAGTGCCTCCCATTTTTCCCAAACAAATTTCCCTCTTTACTGCAGCCAGACCATCACATTTCCTCCATGTTTGAAAGATGGAATCAAGAACTCCTAATGCATCTCTTCATTTGAGAGGTTAGAGGTATCTGGATCAAACAAAATAACATCTGTGAGAGGTTCTAACTAAGATGTGTCTGTGTATAGCACCTCTTTCTCTGTTCAGTATCTGCATTCTTCTGCCTTAATCATTTCTTATACTGGCCAGTCTCAGATATGGCTTTTCTTTCCAACTCTGCCTAGAGGATCAGCATCCTCTGGTTTTCTGTTACTATAATATAATGAAGTTGC
The DNA here is from genome assembly GCA_015106775.1 of Etroplus canarensis. Classification (NCBI taxonomy): domain Eukaryota; kingdom Metazoa; phylum Chordata; class Actinopteri; order Cichliformes; family Cichlidae; genus Etroplus; species Etroplus canarensis. The sequence continues at coordinate 27,970 of VUQH01059267.1, read as the reverse complement.
TGGTTGAGGGCCTGTGGAGCGTCTGTTTCTGAAACTAGAGACTCTGATGTACTTGTCTTGCCCAGCTGTGCACTGGGGCCTCCCACTTCTCTTTCTATTCTGGTTGTAGCCAGTCGGCACTGTTCTGTGAAGAGAACGGTACACATCATTGTATGAAATCTTCAGTTTGCTGGAAATGTCCCACGTGGAATAGCCTTCATTTCTTCAAGAATACTTAATACAAAACATCTGATGGATTTCAATGGCAAGTTCTTTGTTATTTTGTCATTTTGAGACTATAATTGTACCCACAAAGGCTGATGCTCCAGACACTCTGCCATCCAGCTTCAATCTACAGGACAGTTTTGGATAATTGGAAAAGAGCTTTTTAAACAATCAGCTAGGATTTTAATATGATGAAACTGCATAAGGAAAAACATTATGGCTTTGGAACTTAGTAGTGATAGTTGCTAAAACCAGCCTCTGCAGATATCCTGCTGAAATTGTGTTGATAATTGTCATTTACAACACTGCTGAATTTAATATTATTTTATGTTAAAAACAAATACACTTTTTTTTCCACAGACCCCAAACTTCTTAATAATAGTGCCTCTAGACAGATAATGTGGTCACTGTGAGTGCATTTTTTTTCTCTCTAACTCAAATATATGTTGTAAAAATAGTAGTTTATATTTCATAGGAATATAATTTGAAGGCCTTTTCCCTGAGCTGTCTGTCATCAAGAGAGGAAGGTGAGATGAGATGACTGTACAAGGCTGTGCTCAGGCACCTGGGTAAAAGCTCTGGTCGGTGATGGATGGCATTTCCCTGCAGCATAAACACAGTGCACTGACACAACACTCCTCCAAATGCTTACATGCATGAAAACATAGCGATGGCCAAGAAGGGCAGAATACACAACAAACAGCATCACTGGTGGTTTGAGGAGGAAAAAGTACAGCATGTAGGGCTTTCAAATACACTGTTTTATATGGGATTTAACAGAAGTACAGAGCAAATAAAATGTACCTTCGACTGTTCCCTTGTATTTTCCCAAGGGGTCACCACAGCATATTAAACCCAGCATAATTTGACAGAAGGTTTATGCTGGATGCCCTTCCTGATGCAAACCTCCATGGTGAGAGGGGCTTGTGTCCCCATCTGGAATCAAACCAGCCACCTTTTACTTGTAAGGCAAATGTGTAAACCACTACACTACAGGGACACACAAATACAGAGCAAATGAAGGGAGCAGAATGAGACTAAATAGATAGTAGAGAATAAAAAGAGCTTATTAAATATTTTTCAGTATGAGTAAAAATTAGATGATTGAGGAGATCAGTGTATAAATCATCTCTGGCTCTCCAGATTAAACTGTTAAAGTAATAATAGCTTTTTGCCTGTAGTGTTAGGTACTCATTGTCCTGCAGTAACTGGAAAAGGACTTTCCTGTTTACAAAAACGCCTTTTCTCTGCTTATTTCTCCTGCCAGTGTTGTGTTTACCTTCATCTTATGCAGATCCCACTGAAAGCTGGGATTTTGTGTCTCGCCAAATATGTAAACAAGAAGATTCATACATGTGAATGCCATCAAATATTATCTAGGAATTTAAAGTGCATCTAAATTTCTGGGACAGTGCAAACAGTGTGTATTTCTTTCTGGGGGGACTCAAGTCACAAGGTAGATCTTTTCACATCCTTGGAGATAATAGAGCTGACCATCCTCATTAATAGTGACACCTTTTACCCCCTTTGTGTCTTGTTGTAATTCTAATTGATATACAGTAGGACTATAATACTTTTCTTTTTTCTTTTTCTTCTCTGCCATACAAACTGTTAAAATTGTGGATGTCCGTAATAAACATGGAAAAGTAATTCCTATGAGTCAAAAGCTCGGCCTTCAGACTGGTCTAAACTGTCAGTTTCTGACTGTTTTTCCACTCTTCCTTTGTATGATGTCAGTGAAAGAGGATTGTTTCAGTACAGTCATCTCAGGTGGAGAATGTGTCCTTAAAAAAGGACGCTAAAGCAGCATGTTTCAAACAGGATCAGGGGTGTGTGGGTGCCACTGGCCTCCCTTTCATTCCCATTGGATAAAATCATTAATGTAGCTTTATTCATCTACTCATGTACTGAAGTACACATTTTATGTACTTATAATGAATTTAAGTATTTCTATGTTATGCTACTTTCTGCTTCTACTCTGCAATTTTTTGGAGGCAAATATTGTAGTTTTTACTCCATACTACTTTTTTTAATGCTGTAGTTACTTATTAATTTGCAGATAAATGTCATTATTTTAGATTAGGCTATTCAGCAATGCATGTAATTAAATAATCAACAAGTGCAACTTTAATGTGATATGCACATCAGTAAATCAATAATTTTGATACAAAATAACATTTTTGATTCTGAAACATGCCATTCCACATAAAAAAGTATAATTTACTATAGTATACTAAACTTTTTTACTTTTGGTAGTTTGGTAAAAATGTTTTGATTATACAACGTGTGAACTATAAGCTAAAAAATAGTCTAAATACATCTTTTCCCACTTTGCACAACATTAAACATTTATCTCCATAAATCTCTAACAGGACACAGGGCTTAAAATAACACTCAAGGGTTTCTATGCTGAATGCCAAATAATTCTGAAAATTCTGGAAACATCCCCTGGTTAGAGGATGACCTGGAGAGATGTACAATTGGCCAGGGAAAAAAATTACTCTAATGATGCCCAAGAATAAAGATATGGAGCTGGGAACTGCATATTAATTCCCCATTTAACTTGCAAGACGCGGTTATTAAAAATCATTTTTATGGCCTAAAGGACAAAGTGTCCATCATGTTGTGTTGGCTGTAACTTTATTTCAGCAACAATGCATTTTACTCTTCTGTGATGAGATAGATTAAACTAAGAGCTTCATTTTTTGATTAAAAATCACTAACAAACATAACAAATGAGCAAACATGGGTGTAAATGTTTCACTTTGTGGAAAACTCAAAATGACAAAATAAAAATTTTAAAAATGGGCATGAATTCATTTGAAGAATCTGACATGTCCACTTTGGAACGAGAGATGTTCCATAATATTTTTATGTTGTTTTTGGTAAATTCCCATTAGGGTTTTCTCCGTTGTGTGTTAATATGGTTAGACAGGCTTTAACGGTTGCTCCCATTCAATATAGAGGAGTCATATGATGCAATTACACAGCACACTGACAGGAAATGCATTATCCTCTATGTAAACAGCTCTGTATCATGAACTTGTCCCTCAGCAGTAATCACATCAGTAATTTGATTTCTTTTGCACTTTTGGCCAAACCCCCAGACTGTAAACACAAATGTGTTTCTTCAGTCCATGTTGGAAATGTATCCCGAGGAGGTTCTGACAGATACCATGTTTCTCATCTTTGCTTTTATGTAACAACTGTTTGTCTTCTGAGTGGCTGCTGCTCAATTACGCCTCACATTTATCTGCAGCAAATAAACCCAGCTCATTAGTACTAAATTAGATTTGGAGCAGACAAATTGTATTAAGATAAGATTTAAGCAGTTTAATTCCAAAATATGATAACAATATTTTGAAAAAAGAAGATAAAACAACAGTTCTGATAAAGTGGTGTATTAGCTATTATTCTGCTTGTGCTTTGACAGTCTAAAACTTACAACTTACTTAAACTGAACATGATATAGTTCTTATAAAACCATTAAAATTGTGTTTTTTTTCATTGCTGTGTTTCCATGTAGCTGATTTGTGTTGAGTCTGTAAGGGTTAATAAGTGCTTCTGATAGGGATCCACATCATTTCATAGTTGGCTTGTTGGTGCTGTATACAGTTTGTTCTGTAAAGAATGAAGAATAATACTGAATCAATGGAGTAAACATGCCAAGAGATGACTTCCTCTCCTGCACAGTAGCTATGCTGTGTATAAAGTTTTACATCTCAGTGAGCAGAGGACTTCAAGGATCCACTGTAGTAATAGGCACCATAATTGGCGATACCAGTGAGGCAGAGACAACGTCTTCTCTAATGGGTTTTGCATTTCAACACAAAGCCTTGTCGACATTCACTTTGCAACTTTCATAGTGCTATACTTTGTCTCTGCGGTGCTGTATCCTTGAACTTGTGAAAATCCCTTTGAGTATTTACAGATAATATGCATAGGGGAAATTAAGAGAACATTTTAATGAGATTCAAGACATATGCAGACATGTCTGGAGGCATTTTTAAATGAAAGGCAATGACAATTACAATATTTCCCCACGTGGGAAGGCAAATGTTGGTGAGAAACCCCTGGTCCCCTCAAGATGATGATGGGGGATACTGGAGCTTTCCACTCTGGGGAATCACACCCAGAAATTACTTTGGCTTCAAGTAAACCTGCCTTTGGGTTGAATTTACTGTCATTTTTCAACTCTAAGGAAATCAAAGAAACACTTCACATATAAATAAAAAAAGAGGAAAAAACTAAAGAATGTGAAAGAGAGCAAACTTGAATGAAGGGATCATGGGTTTTATCCTTTAAAGGGTAATTTTGTAGATCTTTAGGCTTCTTAAGCTCACCTATATTTGGCCTTGCTCCCTGGATGATTTCACAGCTACATTATAAATCCATTTTCATCTTGCTCCATGTCTGTCCCACAACCTAATTTTAGCTAATCTCACTCAACCAGCTTCTGCATGGCAAACCACAAACTCTGCGTCTTTGCCAAACAGGGCTTATCCCAGTAATAACTGCGTCACTTGCGATGTGTCTGATTCTGTGGCTGCAGGTGGATACCATTGCTAAGCTTCAGATAATGCATGTGTGTAACATGCAACGATAGAAGAGAGCAGTCTGGAGTAAAATGTGCTTTTAATGTCACATGACCTCATCCAGCAGCACACTGGTTGATCCCACAGGCTCCTATATGATTATTAGTGCAACCCTGCCCTCAGGATAAATGGTCATGCATCAGAACATGCAAATTGCTCAAAGCAATTAGTGTCCAGAGCAGCTGGAATACCCACTGCCTTAAGAGTGAAAACACATATATTTGACTAATATGTGGATTTGAATTTACAATCCCAGTTTGAAAAAGGTTGGGACACGGCATGATTCTCTCGTGGAAATCACTGCACGGGCTCAGGAACACTTCCAGAAATCATTGTTTGTGAACATAGTTGGCTGTGCCATCCACAAATGCAGGTTAAAGCTTGATCATGCAAAGAAGCCATATGTGAACATGATCCAGAAACGCTGCTGTCTTGTCTGGGCCAAAGCTTATTTACTGTAAAATGGACTGAGGCTACATGGAAAACTGTTCTGTGGTCAGAGAAATGGAAATTTTAAATTCTTTCTGGAAATCGTGGACGCCACGTCCTCCAGACTAAAGAAGGGAGACGATCTGACTTGTTATCTGCAATCAGTTCAAAAGCATGCATCTCTGATGGTACAGGGTGCCTAGGTGCCCGTGGCACTGAAAACTTGCACATCTGGAAGGACACCGTCAATCCGGAAAGGAATAATGTTTTAGAGGACATATGCTCCTCTTCAGATGATGTCTTTGCATATTCAGCCTTGCATATTTCAGCAAGGCTGCTGAATATGCTAAACCCCATACTACAGCTATTAACAGCATGGCTTTGTAGTAGAGGAGTCCAGGTGCTGGGCCAGCCAGCCTGCAGTCCAGAACTTCCACCAAATTAAAACTTTGGGACATCATGAAGGGCAAAATATGACAAAGAAGACCCAGGACTGTTGACCGACTGGAATCCTATAACCAAGACTGGGACAACGTTCCTCTCCCAAAGGATTGGCAGCTGGTCTCCTCAGTTCCAAGAGAAGAGGGGATGCCACACAGTGGTAAATGTAGCCCAAATTTTTTTTGAGATGTGTTGCAGCCATCCAAGGTTATTATAGTTCACTAAAACTAAACTAAAATCTAAAACTACATGAGAAAAATAATTTTAGTTAACTGAAATAAAAATAAAAAAAGGACTTTTGGGGAAAATCTAAACTAACTAAAATGACATTGTGGGATTAGGAAACTAACTAAAATAAGATAAAATTATACAGGAAACGTCCTTAGTTCTAGTCTTTGCCATTTGGATTAAATTTGGTCAGACAGCCTGTCTGATGAGGCTTTGGTGAAGCTGTTTATTGAGACTCAGGGTCTCTACATGATTGTGACTCATTTGTCTTCACAAAGTGTTGAGTTTTTGTTATAATTTCTGATGTAAACATCTTAAATCTTCCCCTGACAAATAATATCCTTATTATAATAATGAAGAAAACTAAAACTAACACTGAAATTAATAAAAACTAAACTAAAATGAAACATTTCCAAACAATAGAAACTAAACTGAAACAAGCAAACTCACTCTGGAAACTAAGTGAAACTAAACTGAACTGAAAACAAACTCAAAACAAAAATAAAAAATAAAAACTAATTGGAAAATACAAAACTATACTCAAATTCAAGATGAGCTAGTATTTTTCACGAAATAGTAAAATCACTTTAACATGTTTTTTTTATTGTTCTTTTGTGAATAAAACATTGGTTTATGAGATTCCTAAATCATTGCATTGTTTTTATTATTTACTTATACTTTATAGAATTTGGGTTGCAGTTTTAATGCATTTGTTTTGATGTATTTCCCCCCCTTTTTTGGCGTTTTTAATAAAAAATATTCAAGAATATTAAGCATGTAAGGCTCGGAAGCATTTCAGTGTTGGACATTTTAGTACTTGTTGCATTTTTGACCCCTGATACAAAAAAAAGTGATCAGTCAAATGAAAAAAAAGCCGCTCCCTGCTGTTAAATCGTGAGAAATGGACAGCTTTTTAGCTCTTACTTTTATCCGAAAACGTGTCCAGCTGTTGTCCGTCTGTGACTTAGAGGCTGTAGGGGGGCTAAAGCACCGTTGCGTGTATTAGAACTGCTCACCGCCTCGAGGCCACCACACATCAGCAGCGGCGCTGCGGTGCGCGCAGCGGGCGTGCGCGCTGCTCGCGGTGCTGCTGCTGCGCGCCCCCGCCTCCGTGTGTGTGTGTGTGTGTGTGTGTGAACTGGTGGGAGAGAGGAGAGGACCGGTGACTGAGGCAGTGGAGACAAGCGCAGGAGGCTCGGCGCAGAGCGGGACTCCACGTAAATAAAAACGGCGCACGGTTCCGCTTCGTCGCAGGAGACTGAAGGCGCGGAAGCAGCTTTGTGTTTCGCATCGCCGAGGGAGGGGAGAAGGTGAGCTAAATTATAGCGTTCATAATAAACACGTGTCGTGAGGCTTGCAGCTCGCTGTCAGGAGTTTGTGGAGGGAGAAGCGGGGAAGAAGAAATGCCGTCCGCTTCGCGGCTCTGCCAGTGAGCAGGGGTCGTTGTTGTCTGAAACAGGGGGGGGGGCATTTTACGTATGATGGAGTGGTCGTCAGAGCAGGTGCTGTCAAACCGCTGCGATGCTTAAAAGATGCCGAGAACCGTCAGTGACACTTGTGATCCCGTTCTGTTTGCGTCCATCATCCTCACGTTACATCAGTGGATATCCCAGCAGAGGGACGCACAGAGCTGCTGTACTTGACAGTTGTTTTATTATTATTATTATTTTTTGTCCTGTCTTGATTGAATTGCTTTCTTATTAATGCACGAAATCCTTCATAAGCTGATTTGCTTCCCACATGTTTGATTCCTGCCATATTCATACAGTATCTCAACTCTGTGCTGTTTTGACTTTGGTGAGTCTAATTTCCCTTCAATCTGATTATGATAGCCCCCCCCTTCCTCTGAGATTTCACAGAATTCATCTCACGCCATTTTTCCACTAGTCAAAACAGCTTTACTCAAAAAAACACATTTTCACACAATCCTCTGTTTTCTCCCCCTCCTTCTCCTCCCTCTGTCTGCCCTCTTAGTCAAATCTTCAGTAAAGGGGGGACTCACCATCATGCAACAACACTCCCCCCCATCGCCTCCTCTGCTCATCTCCAGACACACTCACTCATACATACACACCCAAACACATGCCTTGAGTGCACACTTTCACTGCCTGCTCAGTTGGCCAAATTAATGCAATGCTAATGACCTCTGCTTCATTGTCTGAAGCTCTTGTGCTTACTGCTCTGAAAAGGCTGACACACTTTCTAGTAATGTTTATTCACTCCAAGCAGACTATAGTTAATCTGTTTAAGAAGAAAACAATATCCCTCTATTCCTGCCGTATGTCTTGTTTGCATTAATTCAGAAAGTGGCGGCAAAAACGCACGTCCCAGACAGTTTGTGTGCTTGTTGGTAGTGGTCTCTTGATCAGGCTCGGAGAGGCTTCACTCTACAGCTACTAGAGTTCCTCTATAACAGGACATTTCAGGCTCATTTGACAAATCGGGACAAGATAGTGACCTACATTGTACTGCCATCTTTACTTTCAACCTCAGCAGAAACGGCACTAGGCGAAGAGATTTGCATAACTAAGGGATTATCATGACACACGTTGGCCAGAGTTATTGTGAGAGCACCAGTCAGTCACACTGCATGCTGACCTAAAACCAGTGACAGGCAGCTCTGCTCCGGGGGCTATGGGAAAAGCTTGGGTGTTAGAGGGAAAATGCCACCAATTTCAGCCTGTGGGCCGTAAACATGCAGGCTATTATGTGAGAAGTGGTCAACGCTCTTTCTGTAAGCAGCCGTCTGTGGACATTTGCGAGTTGGAACAAAGTGTCTCATAGAAAGAAGGAGTTGTTCTGTGTCACTTGTTGTAATGATGACATAATTTCTTACGAAAACTGAACTGAACCTGAGAGCTTTTCATTTGGTGATTCATTTCACCAAGGGCACATTTGAGCCACGTCAGAGAAATACCTATGTATGGAAGCTACATGTATTGAAAGATGGAAACAATAACAAGTCTTGACCATTATTTATATGACACATGATAGTTTGTATTTACTTACTTAACTAACTGCTAAGCTCTGGGAATATGAATATGAAGACATTGCTACATTTAAGTCCAGCAGGGCATGAAGTTAGGCAGTGTCCCTGTATGTAGTGGTTTAAACATTTGCCTTACAAGCATAAAGTCCCTGGTTCAATTCCGGGTGGGGACACAAGCCCATCTCACCATAGGGGGTTTAAGTCAGAAAGGGCATCCAGCATAAAACCTCTGCCAAATTATCAGTGTGGATTAACCTGATGTGGTGACCCCTTGGGGAGAATACAAGGGAGCAGCCGAAGGTACATTTTTTTAGGGTATGAAATTAGGCACCATAACAGAATGTAAATGATTAGGTCATCTATCAATAACTTGATAGAAAAAAACAGTGTTAATAAAGTGTTGTTTCATGTAAAAGTACCATGCATTATTCTGATTACAGGTTCTCAAAAGAAATATTTGATGCTATATGATGATGATGAATAAAGTGTATTTTAGATTTTGTCCTGGCAGTTGAATAAATCAATCAATCTGAGCATTTTATTTTAGGTTTTGATACATTTTTGGAAAAACAGCCCACTAATTAATTGGGAAAATAATAATAATAAGACGTTGATTGGTAATGGACACAAGCATTAGTTTCAGGCACACATGCATATTCAACCCAATCTGTACATGTTGTACATCTGTATATGTACAACTCCAATAAATCTTACCGGTTAAAGTTGAATGAGTGTGTTCTGTAAATTGTGACCATAAGATAAATCGTGATGCACTAAATGAGCTGTTGTGGGCAGAGAACAATGCTGAAATTCAAAATAACAATTTGGCTGATAGCTGGTGCTGATACCCATATTTTTGTTTGCTTCATGATGAAGTTTTTTTTTCTACTTTTGTGTTGGGTAAACAAAGCTTTATTGTGAAACATGTTAAACCATTTCAGTATTTCAGCTATTTTGAACACTGAGCCAGAGCAAAACGCTGAGCGAACATATAAAAAATTGGCTATAGCCATTGGTAAATACTCCTTATTTGCTATATCTGTCAGCTCAGTGATATAATTTTAACTACTGCAGAAACCTGAGTGATATTATGACTACTTCTCTTACTTTAAGAATGTTGCCACATTCTCAGATCTCAGCAAATATCTCATTCAGCCCAGTGATATCCCATTTCTAGTAGAATTTACTGTACAAGCTGAAGGCAATCATAAATATCCCCGGCAATAATTTATTTTTCATGTAAAACTGCACAGGCACGAATCAATAATTTACCATCATAAGTCACTCCAGCTGACTGATGGAATGATTTAGTGTGTTCTGGTGACACGTGTTCTTGTGTCCCGAGTGGAGATGATCCAGCAGCCGTTGTGACGACAAGCGCTGTGCTGCTCAGCTGTGATGAGGCTAAATCTCTGGGGAATGATGGAGGCCCATGCCTATCCATTAGTGTCACTGCAGTCTTGGTGTTTCTTCCCAGTGGGGCCATCACACACAGCAGTGCAGCACACTGACATCATTTGGACCTCCTTGTCATAAGCATGTTCGTCTCATTTTGGGACTGATGAGCGTCTCATTACGAGACCACAGAGGGAACAGTGTCCTCCCCGCTTCACGGCTGCCTGATTACTTTCTTTTGCAGTTTGGGCAAATGTATGTAGAAGCAAAGAAGGGCATACATACGTGTTCATTACGTACGCAAATTTCTTGCTTTCCTTCTCTCTCTTTGTGAGTGGGGCCTGTATGGTTGGAAGCTGGTGGGCGCAATTAGAGTTTCACAGTCAGTTAAGCAGCTGCTCTAATGGGAATTGACACATTCCCGTGAATCCCTCCATACAACTGTAACTGTTGATGTTTATGCTGTAGACCTGTATTATTTTATCAAGAGTAGATGGCGACAGATTACTAAGAAAAATTGATATCAGTGATTTATATACCACTCAGAGAAAGACTGATCTCCTGGGCAATTAGATGTAAAGACTTGTTGTTCGTTGACCATTTTCTGTTTTATTTCTTAGGTGTGTATTAATAAGATTTTATTAACACCCGTGTCATTATTGAGTCTGCCTATAGGTCAGATTATTTTATCAATTCAACTTTAGGTTACTAATTAATTTTATTTGTGAAGATTTGTGCAGTTTTTTTTCTAAATCTAACTCCAGTTACAGTACAAGTTGAAAAAAGGCTTGCCTGAGGCAGGCATGCAAAAGCACCACTGCTGTGTGTCCGATGACATTTTTAACAAATGTCAAAAAACTGCCAACACTGCTTTGAGACAGTCAGTCCTAATGCTCTGGACAACTAGGCATCGGTTCTTAAGGGTAATTATTGCTTGCTTACCATCCCTTCTTTTGACAGCACAGCTTGAAAGATTTAAACTGAATATTTGCCATAAGGATTTGTTGATGTAATCAATTGGTAGACAGGCAGAAATTTAATCAGCAGCTTTTTAAATAAGTTGTTAATAATTTTAATAAAGGGGAATAATAAACATGCTGTTATTCAAGCTTTGCAAGTGTGAAGATTTTCTGTTGCTTCCAGATTTCTGGATTTGGCCTCTGTTCTTGAGTTGAGCATATTAATCAAATCCCCTCTTACTGACATCATATGGAGCCAGGAATAGAAAAAACTGTCTGGAACAGAGCACTTTAAAGCTTGAGCTTTTGTGTCATACGGATTACTTGCACATACACTGGCCATGTTTAATATGTACATGGCCAACATCCACAACATCACAACTGTAACACTATATATGTGACAGACAATAATAAGCATAATAATTCCCCTTTAATATGGCATGTTTTCCGTAAATACCCCAAATGCTCCTATTCCAGCTTCTCAAATCTGTTCTTAATCATCTGTCAAAATAAACTAAATATCACTGGTTATTGTTTGGACAAAAGAAGCAACATGTGTAATAGGTATAATAGATTTGTAATTAATAAAATGCAAAAAAGTTATTAGTTGGAGACCTACTCAAAAGCTTTGCCATCTTCAGTTAAATAGGTTGCTTTACTTTTACTGTATATTTTGGGCAGTAGGTAGTTTAGCAGATGGTGGATGGGTAGAGGTCAATGCAGACCTCCCTGGACGGCCCACTGTGACCAAATCATTACATCAGAGCTTTATGCTGTGACGGTCATCAAGCTTAATCACTCAAGGTTGCCAAGGGAACTCTAATATTACTCATGTCGGTTTATTACACTCTTTAGTGAGTACAAAGCATTTGGGGTTGTTCTTTTGTGTCCCAACCAACTGCCAGGGGGGTGACAGCAATAGAGCCCTCTTTTGAAGTGGGCCATTGAGATAATGGAATGTAATGTTATAGGTTTTATGTTCCCCTAGTAGAGCTTTTGGTTAACTAGCTGCATATAACACTAGATCTGACCCAGTCAACCTTGAGTTTAGAGACCTAATAGGACCGCATGGAAATTTGACATGATATGTGCTCTCAAAAGGGAATTTTATGAGATCTCATAAGATGTGCTGCTGTGTTGCTACTGACTTGAAGAAGTGGAGGGAGGAAAAGGAAGAAGTGGGAGTGTTTTTAAGCTTTTGGGGTTCCAAGAACGAGGGAGGGAGGGAGGAGGGGTGGCTCATGTACCTCCGTTGACGCTGAGAATGGGCAGGGGGAACAAAGGGGGTCTGTTTTCTCTGTCCCTACTGGCAGGGCGGCTTTTATCGCCTCTTGCCTTGCAGTATGTGTGTGGGTGGGTGGTGGTGATGGTAACGCTGGGAGGTTGATGCAGAGGTTATGCTGAAGGAGATCCACAATAAAAGCTGTGGTGTTGATGCCTCTCTTTGAACAGTTGAAGAGGGTTGGAGAGGCAGTTCTTGCTACAGCGACAGCCTCAGGCCTGTTCAAGCTCTGGCCAACTTTGGATGGGCAGCAGATGTTAGAGAGGTAGCTGGTGGCTGAGTGGCAGCACATAACAACGACCAGTGCTTCCCTTTCCTGTCCTGAAAACAACAGGAGGTGGGCATTGCTCCACCGACAGGGTGTAGGATTGCCAACATTACAGGAATACAGGAAGAGTGTGCTCTTGAAAGATTTCTGGTCCCTTCTCAAGCTTCCATGTTCCCCCTCTTTGCATAGCCCTTAAGAAAAACTGTGTTGCACATCCCACTCTCTGTTGGCATTAAGATGCAGCCCACTTGTGATGTCTAATAGCTCAGAAAACACATCTCCACAGCTCTTTTTCTGCTTATAAAATTGGTGAGTACCCTGCCAAGAAATCCACCACAAACCCCAGGCCTCCACAGTCTTAAGAGCCTGTTGTTAAACACTACATCCTACAAAACTTGTAGAAGTGGGGTTCTGAAGAGATAAGCGGAGCAAGGCGTAGATTATCTTTCTTGCCCCAGCACATGATGCAACAGTGAATCAACAGGAAAGCGAAGGACACTTAGCTGTCAGCTCATGAATAAAGTTGACATGGAAACACAAAGTGGCTTTGCTATGGTTCAGGACTCACTGACCTTAAGGTCTTATTTAGGCCAGGGCCTCTAATGCCCTTTCCCTCTGCCCCACCCTCTACCCCCTCCCACATTTCGACTGAGGGTGAGACACTATGTTAGAAGCTCAGCAGCCATCACTGAAGGGCCCTTAATCCAAGTGGGATGACAGTTTGGCTCTGGTTGCTGTTTCTGCGGCGCTGAGACCAATGAGCTTTTCTTTCCCTCTTTTTCATCCCTTAACCCCCCCCCAAATACAACCACAGGAATCCTGGGAAAAAAAAACTGTTCTCGGGAAGACAAAGGAATAGGATGGCAAACAAATCCAAGAGAGGATCTGAGATTCCTCCTCTGAACAGAAGATAAATCCACGCATCCACTGAGATATCAAACGAGCGTAATGTTGACTTCGGCTACCTTATTTTGTCCCGGTGCCACATGTAGTGTAAAAAACATAATCTATGATCAGATAATCCTTGTCTGGGCTTCAGAATGATTAGGGAAGATTGAGGTCAGAAAACCATTAGAATCGTAAAATTTCGTGCTGCTGTCACACGAAATCCCTTTTCCTGCCTTTAAACCAATCGGTCGAGTCATCAAGAGAACACATGTTCACAGAGGTTCAAATGGACCAACTATTACATGAACAACAATGAGCATCATGCATGTTTGCCAGTACAGTTAGTCAGTCTGCCAGGCAACTGCAGCTAGTTCTCCTTTTTCACACTGATCGCAGTGCCATGCTGAGAAGCAGTAACCCTGGGAACATTCAGAGGCCATAACAGCATTGCTGTTCTTCCTAAAATCTAGTTTTTGTTTGAGTATTTATAGATTTTAGATCTGCATTTTGTCAGCTGTTCTGGCAACACAGTATTAGCTGCACATTGGCAAATAATCCAGTCAAATATTTGTTGTTTCCAGCATCTATTATGCCAAAATATGCTGCTTCTCAGTTTTATATCTAGTTTGGATTTTTTTAAAATTTATTTATGCAATTTTAAACTAAAAATGTTAAAATAATTAATACAGAAAATAATTATTTGCAGTATAAACTTGGACTAGGATAAGGAGGGGAATAGTAGAGTACACCAACAGCAGTGTAGGCCAAGAAAGTGTAAGAAAGAAGAGGAGATATTGTCTGTTGCTTAACAAAAATGTCAAAAAAGATTAAAGCTCACAAACTTTCACTTGAAACTAAAATTCAAGCTACTAGTATTCTGTATATTGAATTACATTTTTTCATTCCTGTTACATCAAAGACATAATTTTTCTTCCACTATGAGAAGAAAGTTGTCTGTGACTTTGATTTATTAACTAAAATCCAAGGTCATCCGCTTTGGTTTTGGGACATTTCACCAGAGCAATTTAGGATCAACTGTGAGCAAGGGAATAGCAATCAGTATAATCTCCTTGTGGTTAGTCCATTGCTAGATTCTTAGTGCTGCGCATTCTTAGGTGTTGGAAGAATGTAATTGTCACTAAGATAATTCTTTCTGTGGACTAGTTTGGCTGCAAGAAAGGGAGAGTGGACATGGCATCTTCATTTATCAAGATCTCCTCTGAGACAGGCTGGCCTGATAACCCAATCAAATGTCTTGCATGCCTAAGAGCTGTCTGGACCAACACTAGGCTTTTTCAGCTCTGTGTTTGTCTCTCTGTCTATGTGGAAATATCAATGAGACTTAGTCAGTGCACCATTGTTGACAGCCAAAGCCCTGTGGTGTTCAAAAACTAATGCAAAGTCTAAAAAAAAATACTAATTATCTTTCTGTGTTACATTTTGACGCTGTCGGACCATTGTATATTTTGGACCTTGACACTGAATGGCATTCCATCTCTGTTTCAGCTGGTATTGTGCTTGTGGAAGTTGAAAAGACTCTGTTCTGAAGCCGATCTAATGCTCAGGTCTTCAAGGTTGGCTGGATTTGGGCCTCTCAGGACTCAAAGGCACAATGACCACATCTCTCCATGAGTGAAGACATGGTGAACATGTTACTCAAAGGGTTTACTACATGACCGGGAGTACGCCTTCACATATACTAGAGGAAAAATAGGATGCTTTCACTCTAAGGTGGATTTCATATACAGTAGCTCATGGTTTTGATGTCAGTATCTTGATTGTAGTTGACATTTCAAGGAATGCAGAAGGCAAAGGGTATTCTTTAGATGTTCCCTGCTGCTTTCATGAAACGTGTTTGGTTTGGAATAATGGATTAAACTGTTCATAAATTCAGGGGTTGGATTGTGCTGGAGTGTTGCTGGATTTCTATATGTTTTTATCCAGCTGTGCATATCTTTCATATAATTATCAAAATTGTTATCCGAGTAAAAATCACAATTTTCCATGATTGAAGGATAATGATTAAAACTGGGGGTTGCCAAAGCCTGTGCCGGAGATCATGATATGCACAGTGCTTATGGAATTATTTAAACCTGTTTTATAATCCATGCTTGTAGGTATGGGATTTTAAAACAGGAGCGGTCGTGCCCTGAGGGCAGATTATGCACCGATTTTCACCACTTTTATCTGTCTCTGGCTTAGTTTCTGCCTTTTTCTGTTCCTTTTTGACTGTCTTTCATACCTACATTTGTCAACCTTTGCTTTTATTTGCTGCTACTCACAGATTTGATACATTTGAGAAAGGTCACTATCTGGTTTCCCTAAAAAGTCTTGAGCCACCCCTCATTTCTTTATATATTGAAAGGAAGATTGGTAATAGTTAAAATGATTTATTGAATCATGTCAAATAAATGGAAATACAGCACATAAGGCAAAAACAGAGTTTGTACAATCCTACCGAGCTTGAATATTTGTGTGACCACCTTTATTCTTCAACGCAGCCTGAACTCTAATAAGCTAGCTTTCTTGTAATTTCTTTAAGTAGTCTTCAGGGATAGCTCTCCAGGCTTCTCGAAGGACATTCCAAAGCTCTTCTTTGGATGTTGGCTGTCTTTTGTTCTGCTCTGTGTTAAGATGATCCCAATAATGCTGAGGTACGGGCTCTGGGGATGCCAATTTATGGCTGATAGCTTTCCACTTTGTGTTTTTCTGCCCAGTTAGACTTTTACTGCATTGACAGTGTGTTAGGGATCGTTGTTACATTGAAAAATGAAGCCATCATCATTCAGATGCTGTTACATTGAGGAGCAAAACCTGATGGTACAATTTTGTGTTCATACTTCCATTAGTTTTGACAAGATCCCCAACACCACTGGCTGAAATGCAGCCCCAAACCATGATGACTGCAGACACTCACTGTTGTACCTCTCTCCTGAACTCTGTTCTCTCTGATGATGATATGAAACTAATTTGGATTTATCACTCCATAGGTTGTTGCCACAGATTTTCTGCCCAGTTCTTTTGTAGTTTGGCATAAATCAGCCTTTCCTCCCTGATCCCCTTACTTAAGAATGGTTTCTTGATAGGCACTCTTCCATTGAGACCATTTTTGATGAGGTTTCAATGAACAGTAGATAGATTAATTAAAGAGTCAGATGTGTCTCTCAGGGTCTGTGTCAGGTCTCTGCTGTATTTTGTTTTTTATTCCAGTTTCCGAAGGACATGGCTTTTAAATACTGTTCACCTGCTGTAGATAGTTTTTCTATGCCTGCCACTTCTTTTTTTGTCCTCCACCTGTCCACTTTCCTCAAATTTTAATGGTACACTGCATACCATGCTGAGATATGTTGGGTTTAGGTTATAGTCTTTTGGGAATCACCATATTGGTGCAAAACTGCTATTTTATGCCTTTCAGACTGTGTTATCTTCAGTATTTTTCATAGATTAAATTTAAGAAATTGGGAAAAAAAATGTGTTTTCGCAGAAGGGTGCTAGTAACAAAGTGCCTAAAGATGCAATTTAAAATTGGTTCTTTGCTAAGTTGTTTGATATGTGTAGACACAACACTGGTTCATCCCTTGTGTTAGGTGCCCATTATGGTTGAATGATTCATAGGTCAATGTTAAGTGGATTAACAAACAAACAATCAAATAAATATAAAACGATTCCTCTGAAAATGTTCAGGTCCACATAGTGTAGTGGTTTCTACATTTGTATTGCAAGCGAAGGGTTCCTGGTTCAATTCTAGCTGCGGACAGAAGCCAGGAAGGGCAACCGGTGTAAAATCTCTTCCAAATTACCAATGTGAATTAATCTGCTGTGGCACTTGGGGAGAAAAGAAAGGGGCAGCTGAAAGTACATTTTTTTAATTCCTCTGAAAATGGTCAGGTATATGGACTGGACTGAAAATGAGTGAAAAAGCAGCCAATAGTCAAATAAAACTTTGAAAGCCTTTCAGAAAGCCTGGAGAACTATAGCTGAAGATCAGTTTAAAAATTCCAAGAAAATATGGCTTCTTGGATGCAAAATACAAAAAAATGAGGGGTGGCTCAAGACTTTTGCACACTACTGTAGCTTACGCTTTGTGTAGCTTAGCACTTACATGTTTTTACATTGTAATTAAGTGGTGAAACCTAAGGTATATTAGTAGCATTCTTTATATTAATTACATTTGCATATTTTATGAATTTAGAGTTCCTTCTTCCACCACCGCCTTTAAAATCAAGTGTTGTTAACTGATAGGGTGCCTAATCAATCTACAATAGGACAACTACATGGAGGTCAGACTGATTGGATTCTCCACAGTCATCTGCAGTGAAAACAATCTAATTAAGCCATAGACGTACCAAGTCAAACTCCCTGGGATTACCCTGGCCCTGCACCCAAAACCTGGTCCTGGGAGAGAGCGATAACTAGACTCCCATAATCTAAAGCTGGGGAAGACCAGAGGGGGTGTTGATGATGAAATCCATAAAAACTGAATCTTCCCACCCAAATGCAGGGATAGCTGACTCAGTTGTATGTTAGGCATGCCATCTTGCAACCAGTTATAAATATCAGGTAAATTAAGTTACAGTCAAGCATCACAGTTTGAGATTTACCAAAGCTGAGTTTGTGTAAATGTTCAACACTACAGCATGACACAGTGCAAATATCTACAGTGTGTTTTGAAGAGATAATGATAGAAAAACTGATTTCATGTGGAGTTTCATCCGTATCGTTCACAATCCCCCAAGCTTTGAAGTCAAATTGAAAGTGTGTCTGTATGGGTGGAAACGACAGACAGATTAGAGAACAGAAAACATGCTTTAAAAGAGCTTTTAACCCCCTTCCTCCTCCTACTCAAATCTGCCTTTTGACAGAAAATAAAACCAGCAAAGTACCTTCTCTTTTGTCCCAACTTTCAGATGTGGGTTGGAGGTACACTCTGAATTTTAGAGTTTGCTTTTCATTCACTCTTTTGTCTCCATTGAGCAAAAGTACACATTTATTGTAGTCATTACTGCTTAACAGTCCTTGAAACAGTCTGTTTGTTAGGAAACTAACTCTCAACAGGAGATCACTACTGATCAGATGTTTCCTTAAAGAATGCAGGGATGAAGAGAGGAAGAGGTGAAGACAGTGAGGGGTCAGGATGGGGTGAAAGACAAGGAAGCAGCAATGACCAGGACATGCTCTCCATCTCACCAGGATACAGCTAAAATATGGCTCTCTTCTTTTGATCCTGGAAACAATGCACCTGCTGGAGGCCTGAGGATTTTTCCTCTTCCTAATGTGTGCATTCCCTTGTCACCAAGGTATCACTTTATCTATGTGAATTGAGCCTCTGGTATTCCACTATCATTACATCTTTCTTCTTTTCCGTATTCCTGCAAAAGTTAGAAGTTGCAAGAGCTTGTCATCTCTTCTTGTCTTCTCGTGGGACTTGAATGTGAGTTGTTTTTCCCAGTCTATCATCAAAATGCAGCCAGAGTGAGAGCTGAAAATGCTCTTTTGGCCTCAAAACAAAAGCCCCTGAATTACTTTCAGTCAGCCTGTTTATCTAAGCTGTGATGCAACTGAAATGGGACTTTAGATATGAATTTCGAGTGGAAGCAAAGCACTGGCAGAAGTGGCAGAGCCTTGTCCTTGACAGCCCTGTTGAATGAATTCCTTCCAAATGGCTGGTTTGAAGATTGAAAAGAAGAGTCTTGAATGAAACCTAGTAATGATCTAATACATCGCTATGACACAGGTTCATTTTTAACCATAGTGTCTTTTGAAACCATCCATTTTTACCCATGTGACTCATATTGTGTGGAACTGAAGCAGAATGGAATAGGTAGCCACCCAGGACAACTTGTCATCATGCTTCAGTTTGATTGACGTACCATTGCTTTTTTCCACATCGGACATGGCAAAATTGTATAAAAGTGGCTCTTTTACATAACATTGGGCAATTGCATGCTTAACCTCTTTCATTCTCCTCTGGGCCTCTGTCAATTCAATCTGAAGCAACCTCAACATATCTGTGTTTTGTAATGTTAAAATTAGCAGACTCTGAGGCATGTGCTTGATGTGATAATAGGGCTGGAAAAATTGTTTGAGTCTTTGTTGCTGTTGACCAGTAATATAAAAAAAATTAGTGTGCTTGAGAAGCTGGCGTTTGAAGGTTCACTTCTGACCTTGGAAACAGCACAAAAATGCTTATCACAAGGTTCATTTGCTTATTTTTTTTTCCAGCTTTCAGCCCTTATTTGCATCTCATGCAGATATATATGGGTGCGTATTAAAAAGCTTAGAATTTATTTTGATGCAAAAAAATCATTATTAACATGATCTTAACACAGTCAAAGCCACTTTAAACATACCTGCTACAGTTTAAAAGTTATACAAATAGATTTGTGAATCTGGGGCAGTGTTTTACTGCTTTTTCTCTTTATATTGTTGTAAACTGCATATTTCTTTAGACTGATGCTGAGACAAGAAAACATTTTAATATGCTACACTCACACCTGGGAAACTGTGAGAACTGTTTTAATAAATTGGTGATCATATGTACTAAGGTTATTATAGTTAACTAAAACTAAACTAAAAACTAAAACTACATGAGAAAAATAATTTTAGTTAACTGAAATAAAAATAAAAACTAGACTTTTGGGAAAAATTAAAACAAACTAAAACAACACTGTGGGACTAGGAAACTAACTAAAATAAAAAAATATACAGAAAATGTCCTTAGTTCTAGTCTTTGTCAGTTGGGTTAAAATTGGTTAGGCAGCCTGTCTAATGAGGCTTTGGTTCATCTGTTTATTGAGACTCAGGATGTCTACATGATTGTGACTCATGTGCCTTCACCAAGTGTTGTGTTTGTATTGTAATTTCTGATCTAAACATCTTAAATTTTCCCCTGACAAATATCATCCATATTATAATAATGAAGAAAACTAAAATAACACTGAAATTAATAAAACCTAGACATTTTCAAACAATGAAAACTAAACTGAAACGAGCAAACCCACTCTAGAAACCAAGTGAAACTAAACTGAATTCAAAACAAAAAACTCAAAGTGACATAAAATTAAAAAGTTTTTAGAGAATACCAAACTATACTAACTCTGATATGTACACTAAATGATTACTAAATGATTATTTGTATACTAAACGATTCGATCAAAATGGATTGGTTAATCAATTATGACCAAGTTGCAGTTGCACCTCCAGTAGATGGTATGCTGTGTATGCTATTTGTTCATGTTTAGGGAGTGTTTTGTGTAGGGCTTTGTCTTAGCTTTCATGGTGTCGGTTCAGTTGTGGATACTCATTTGCTGAGCTCTAAACATGTATCGCGATGATTAGCCTGTTCTCTCTGATCACAACTATGGCAGCGTGTGGATTAAATAACAGCATATTAATCCCCAAGGGCTAATTTAAATAACTTATTTCATGGTAATACCTCATCTCCTACACTTTCTTACAGAAAATGAAGAATACATTTAAACATCCTGCAGAAAGATGCACCGTAATGGAAGCTTTATGATTGTGTGATACTGAGATGTTTTCACACATTTCACACAGTGGCTGATCTCAGTTGTGCCGAAGAGTGCTGCTCTAAATGTTTAATGGTGAGTTAAGGGATAAGGGGCATCTTCTGTCTCTTTCTGCATAGTGTCTCATTCCAGCCTGGCCAAGCTCCAGTGCTCACTGCAGCATTCAGACCCACTACAGCATGTTGCTGCATTGAGACTAGATGCAAAGCTTCTCTGGAGACCATTTAGCTCTACTGAAGTTATGCAGTATGTTAAGCACTTTGTGCAGTACAATCCTCTCAAACTTTGGTCAGACTACAAGGGTCCTTTGTCACATTAGCCTTGTGCACCTATATTTCGTTTTATGGCCTGACCTTCAGCTTCACAACCTCAGTGTCAGACTAGTATGCAGGTTGCTTGACCACCACCCACCAGCTTGTGTCACGGTCAAAGCCTCAGCATTTTGGTGAAACCCTGGCTGCTCTTCAATGGCTCTTTCACTGCCACTTGGTGACAATGCATTTTTCCATGCCATAAAGCAGATGCTGTATTATGGCAGCACAATACTGGGCCCATCTGAAACTGTTTACCATGTGAAAGGCACACCGGGATCAGGATGCCTACCACTGTGTGGGGCTTTTTGACTTGCCACTCTATAATGAGTGCACACTGGAAGGAAAAGGAGTGCGCAGCTTTAACTTGCATTGTAATCACTGCATGGAGAGAGGAAATGCAGTATAAAGTGCAGATCCAACCTATTCTTCCCAGGCCATGGCTTTTTAAACTTATATGGATACAGAGATTACTGTGATACCACATGAGCTTGTCAGTAGTTGCACCCATAACAGATAAATACGCAGGAAACTTGCAGATTGGGTACCCACCTAAAACAGATTATGTTCTGTCTCATTTAATTTCCTGTGCTGCCAATCCGTGATCTTAGATACAGCTGTGGTAGGTTTCCTTTGAGATGAGGTGGCTGATCTTTTCAGACCTTTGACTCTGAAAGTCTAAAATCAAGAGTTAACAAGTGAAGTGAAAACAGCTTGACTACAGAGGCTTATCTGGTGGAACAGAAAAGCCCTGGAGTTAAATGATCATCCTTCTTTGTGTGACTAGTACCTGTCCTGGCTTGTGTTGCTGCTTCTTGCCAGTGAGTTGAAGAGGCTCCCCTTGTTCCAAGTTGTCTGCCCTCAGGCCTTCCTGTGTTATGTAGTCTCACCTCACCACCTCTTATGAAAAAAAAACTGAAACAGTGTTAAACCAACCTTAAAACTGGACTTACAGGTAGTCTGTCTGCAAGAGACTTGGTGACTAATTAAGCACTCAAGCAGTGAGGGAGCTTGAAAAGCCAGCAGCATCTAACCATGCAGGCTGGTCAGTCACTCTTGGCAGTCTGATTCTTCTCTACCCTTAGAAGATGTGCTGGAGACAGGGAGCACTCAGACCTACTCCTGAAGGTAAGGTCACTTTGGCCCTTCAACACCACTTTGAGAGCTTATCCTCCTTGACAACAGCTCTCTGAGGCTTCCAACTGGTCATCAGTCATGTCAAGGACACACATCATTCATGTCAAGAGCCTGAAGAAATAACTGTAGTGCCACAGACATAGGAGCCCAGATGGGGATATTTTTAAGTACATTTAAGTCCCACCTTGGAGGAAGAATGTTGCTATAAAAAATACCTGTTATTGTAGGTCCATAAATGAGTTGATTTCACCAGTTTGATTTCTACAGTGGTTGCAGTTGGGTGAATGTTAAGATGAACTCACTCGTGTTGCCGTTTCTATTTAAAGTGTTTGAACAGAGTTTTGTATCAGGTTTTTCAGTTGTAGTACAATACATATCCACCACTTTGTTCCAGACTGAAATATCTCAGTCACAAGCACAACAACTGGAGGGATTACTAAGTGTTTTGCAGAGGTATTTATGGTACACAGAGGATGACTTTGATGGTCCAACTTTTCAAGTAGGGCCATTCTGGGGTTAATATTTCAGGCTTTAATTCATTTCAACAGCTAGATGATTAACTGTGAAATTCAGTATTGTCGAACCCACAGAAGACATTCAAATCAGAATAATCTTTACTTTTTGGGTTTTTTTGTTTTGTTGTTAATGAGTGAATGCTGGCATGCTAAAACACTTGCCTATGAGCTTGAAAATGGCTCGTTAAACCTGATGAACATCAGTGTGCTGGCATCAGTGTTGTGGGCATGTTTGCGTGCCAATTGGCTTTTAGCGTCACTTTGCATAGTTTCACAGAGCGGCCCTAAGCAGCATTTCTAAACCATATAACCATTTATTAAATAGTTTATTACAAGTTTTTCGTCATATGCAGTTGGTTGTAAGCAAGCACAGGTAAAAACTATACTTTATTTAACACATAATGTGTAATTTTAGCTGCTCTTTGCTTTAATAAATTCTCAATAGGTGAATTAAGCATTACCATAAAAGCATGCAACACTGTGAAATACATTGTTTCCAGTAGACTTTAGCAAAGTAAGAATCCAAAAAAACAAATATGCTACAAGCAGTTGTTTACCAGTTTTCTACCCACAAAAGAGATTTGGTGTGAACAAATAACAACAAGTAAGGGAAAAACACTTTTAAGGATGCTGCCATCACTTTCACATTTTTGGGGGGGGTTTTTTTGTATAAAGGTGAACTATTCACCCGAAAGACATTCCATCACTTTTCTTATAATGCTGCGGTCTGTGCTGTCATCGAAGTTATTTTAACAGTGAGCATCTGTCC
Organism: Etroplus canarensis; assembly: GCA_015106775.1. Taxonomy (NCBI): domain Eukaryota; kingdom Metazoa; phylum Chordata; class Actinopteri; order Cichliformes; family Cichlidae; genus Etroplus; species Etroplus canarensis. The sequence goes on along the minus strand of VUQH01059267.1, from coordinate 4,031 downwards.
CATTTTGTTATATCATTTCCCTGAAGAGTACAAGGCATCTTGTCACTACTGGAGAAATGTTAGTTTTGCTTATCAAGGATGAAGCAAAGGGAACAGAGACCACAGAGACTAACCCATATACAGTGGAGGCTGTGTGAAATCCCCTCAGGTTGTGAATAACTAAGAATGTAGCACAGATAGCAGAGAAATCGTATCACTGAGAAAACTCAGGCCCAAATGCCTGTGAATGACAAAGCCTGTCTCCAGCAAATCATGTGAAGGCTTTTTCATGAGGCTTCTTATCCTCTGAACCAGTGTCTTTGGCATTGTGAATTCAGGCAAAGCATGTCTGTTACCTTCGTTTTGTCACTAATTTATTCATATAAGCAGTTGCAGCCATATTCAAAGACAATGGCGCACAGGCTGTGAGTTGAATTAACCTCAATAATTATACAATTTTGAGGGAAGAAAACCCCTATTGTTACATACTCCTTAAAATTCCTGCCCCCCTCTGTGCTTCACATCCAAGTGAATAGATTTCTAGACCCAAGAAAGTATCCAAACTTTCCTTTTTTAAAAATTCCTTTGGATTGACAGAGCAGTGCACTACAGCATTTGTTTTATAATATTTGCACTGCATTCTTGAAGGTCAATATTTTTTGTTTATGTTAGCAGTACTAACGATTTGCATATTCAGCCTAGTGGAAGTATGTATCCACAGTCAGTGCATTAGCCCATGCTAGTAAGGCTGGGCAATATCACCAAAATTTCATCCCATGATAACAATATATATCATGATGCAGTAAATTTTCTGTAAATTAAATGAATAAATGTTTTATATAATGATGAGATGGAAAGGGCTATTTCTTTTTTACATTTTAAAATTTTATACTCAAATCAATGACTCTCATCATTGTTTTAGTTCTCCAAGTTTTATGATTTTGAGCAGGAGTGAGAAATTTTAAACTGAATTCACCTTTTTATACCCAAATTTGATCAGTAAATAATCAAGCATAACGTTCAACTACTAAAACAATTTTTTCTGTTTAAGAATGCAAGTAAATAATTATAATTAGACATCTTAATCAAGAAATAATAATGTGCTTCACTATTTTTTCCTGTTTTTTTTGGAAAACTGTAAATTTAAAAATTATTACAGTTGAGCATTAAAAATATAACTTTGGTTAAAGGTCTTCTACATACTGTTGTATTAACTATTACAGAAACATAAAAATGATTTTGGTAATTACCAGTGCTGTTAATTCAGGGCAGCTGTGACATGAACCTTACATTGGTAAGTGGTCTAATAAATTTATTTAGCAGTGTATGTATTCCACATTTTAAAGAAATGCTGCTGTAGTAAAGCAAAGAAACGTGAGCACGGCTCATTGGGTTTACACTGTAAGAAAAAAGGACTTTATCCTGTAATTAAAAAAAGAAAACATGAAAATGTGTCCTTGTGTTTACTGTGTAACCACCAGCAAATTCTGTTGTAAATTGAAAAAAGAGAAACTTTTATGGTATCAATTTGAATTCTAAATAAATTTTTAAAAAAAAATTCTTTCTTAATTTCTTACTTTGCTGTATGACAGGCTATGAGTTATGTATTTTTCCGTAAGAAGTCTGTAAAACTGATGAAAATACAGCTAATGGTCCTTATTTGAAATCTCCATATTTTCAAAGGCCATTCAGTGGGTCGGATTGGACCCTTTGGCAGCTGGTTCTGGCCCATGGTCTGTATGTTTTACACCCCTGATTTAGAACTTGTGGGCAAATACTTAATTAAGAATGTAAACAAAATATTAATATATAAAATATAAAACACTTTTAAAAAGCTAATGAATACAGGCCTAACATAAATATTGGTGTAAACAAGTTCAACCCTAAATTACAAAAGAGAATGAAGCCATGCTAGTATTGACGTTTCCAAATGATGAAAAAATATGCTGTAAAAAGCAGGGATGTACGCTATTAGTTACCCTTGCTAGTTGGTTAAATGAATTATTCCTGTTTTATGAATGTGCAACATGAGTTTCATGTTGAATGAAAGATGTTATGTTGCCACCCTTCACTAACTGGGCTGCAGCCCTGACAGATGGCTATGCCTCTCGCTGCCTGAGATGGGAAGTTCTAAACAAGTGGTAGAAAGTAACCTAGCAGCGTGAAACAGATGGCAGTAGCTGGAAGCAGCACAGTTCTGCTGCACATTGATCAAGAGAATGAGTGGTATTTTGGCAGTGTCAGAATAAATTGACATATAATAACGATCCACAGCCACAGTCTGTTGACTGTGGATGCTAGCTTGCAAAGAAGAAGAAGCGCTACTGCTGTTAACCCTGATAACGTTAGCCACGTTCTATCACTATTTTATCTTTTATCTCGCTCGGTCTCCTGAGATGTGGTGCGCGCAGCTGCAGCAGCAAAAACATTTAACATGTCCTACTGCTGGCTGCTGGCCTACACTCCACCTAACAAACATGGCTTCAGCTCCTTTCCAGCCACATGATTGGTTCAAGTGGCACTATTCTCATGTTTTCTGTTAAAACATGAACAGCAGGAGTTTATCGACATTATATCGACTGTGTCCTAAATCTCTATCGATCAAAAGTTCTGTCACGCAAATTATCAAGATTGTTTTGTCGCCCAGCTCTATATGTGGTATTTGTATGTTTAACCCACTAGTAAATTCATGGCCAGCAACAACCCTAGTAAACAATACATTTTCCATTAACCCAAAATAAATGTTACAGATATATATATATCTATATATACACACACACACACACACACATCATATGATAGCACAGCCTTACTGTCTATGACTCCTCTTTAAGTGATTTCACTAAAAGCCTGGTTCCAAGTGGTAATGGCTTATTTGATCAATACATAAGCTTTTCACCGTGTTGACCAGTGTTATTTGAATTCACTTACAGGAAGGCTTTTTAATCCATTAAATGTTCCAAGGGTCATTTGAGTTGCAATAATAAGTTCATAAATATTGTATTGTAAACTTATCACATTCGTCTGACTGATTCTCACTGAAGAGTCTCATTCAGTTAAAACACAATTCCTTATGTTCTTGTAGGTTTAATGCTTTGTGATACCAAACATTTGGCTAGTCCAACATGGGATTACAAGACCTTGCTATTTATTAAGCATCATGTTTCAAAACCAAATGTAAAACATCAGTCAAAACAGAACATATCTGTAACAGTTGTTTCTGCTTTTGTCTTAGCAAATAATTATCTGCATGGTTCCCAGGAGTGAAGTCATGTGAAAGTTTGTACGGGACTCTATGCAGTCCTGTGAAAAACTAAGTACACCTCCACTTCTTCCATACTAATTAATAGGGTAGCACCAGGTCTGGTAAACGCCTCATACCAACTGTAAGGCATGGTGGTGGAGGGGTTATGATTTGGGCTTGTTTGCAGCCACAGGACCTGGACACCTTGCGGTTATTGAGTCGACCATAACGTCCTCTGTATGTCGGGGGTATTGTTGTTACAGTCACACAGTTATTTATAAATGAATGAATATGAATGTAATATTCTTCTTCTACTTCTTATTTTGGCTGCTCCCATTAGGGGTCGCCACAGCCAATCATCTGCCTCCATCTCACCCTATCTCTTGCATCCTCTTCCCTCACACCAACCCTCTGCATGTCCTCCTTCACTACATCCATGAATCTTCTCTGTGGTCTTCCTCTTCTTCTCCTCCCTGGCAGCTTCATCTTCAACATCCTTTGTCTAATATATCCACTATCCCTCCTCTGAAAATGTCCAACCCATCTCAGCCTTGCCTCACTGACTTTGTCTCCAAACTTCCCAACCTGAGCTGTCCCTCTGATATAATATATAATATACAGGGAATATAAATCTGAGGGCAGAAAAATTAAGATTAAATATATCACATGTATGTGTCAAAGTTGCGTAAATAGTGTAGCATAACCCAAATATTTGTAGTCCTCCACTGTCTCCATACAGGCCCCCTGGATGGCAAAAGGGGTCACTGGTGTTTTGGTCCTTCTCATGTCCACAACCAGTTCTTTAGTC